>JBBPBX010019810.1:17808-44070 GCA_038048925.1 Garcialebias charrua | reverse complement strand
CAAACAAAAATTAAAATCTTGAACTCTTTCCCCCCCATTTGTCTGCATGTTCTCTGCATGCGGGGGGTTTCTGTGTGCGTCGGTTTCTTGCCACAAACCAAAAATGGGCATGTTAGGTTAACTGACACTTCTAAATTGCTCCCAGGTGTGCGTGAGAGTGTGACTTGTTGTATCTGTGCACCTGTCCAAGGAGCACCCTGTCTCTTGCACAATGAACACTCGAGATGTGCTCCAGCTCACCTGACATGTACTGGATTTCTCAAAACTTAAACCAGAGAGCAGTCTGGAATATCTCCATCCATCCATCCATCCATCCATCCAGCCAACCATCCATTTTCTTCCACTTATTGGGTTGCGGGTGTAGCAGCCTATGGCCCAGGCTTCCCTCTCCCTAGCCACTTGGAGCAGCTCCTCTGGGGGAATCCCAAGGCGTTCCCAGGCCAGCCGAGAAACATAGTCCCTCTAGCGTGTCCTGGGTCTTCCTCTGGGTCTCCTCCTGGTGGGACATGCCCGGAACACCTCACCAGGGAGGCGTCCAGGAGGCATCCTAACCAGATGCCCGAGCCACCTCAACTGGCTCCTCTCGATGTGGAGAAGCAGCGGCTCTACTCTGAGTCCCTCCCGGATGACTGAGCTTCTCACCCTATCTCTAAGGGAGAGTCCAGACACCCTGCGGAGAAAAATAATTTCGGCCGCCTGTATCCGAAATCTTGTTCTTTCGCTCACAACCCAAAGCTCATGACCATAGATGAAGGTGGGAACGTAGATCGACTGGTAAATTGAGAGTTTCGCCTTTTGACTCAGCTCTCTCTTCACCACGACAGACCGGTACAGCGCCTGCTTCACTGCGGACACTGCACCTATCCGCCTATCGATCTCTCACTCCAGTTTTCCCTCATTCTTGAACAAGACCCCGAGATACTTATGCCCCTTTTCCACTTGCTCGGCGCAGAGCGGATGAGTCTGGTCCGGTCTGGTTCAGTTCGGCTCAGCTCACATGTAGTTGTTTTTCCATTACACTTCTGTGGGCGGGGTCCAGAATCCTACTCGTCTTACCAGATGGTGGCGGTAGTGTTACCTCAAGCTTTTTACTAGCCACCACAAAATGTTAGAAGAAGAACACCCTGCAGGACCTTGTCTCACCACCTGTTGGCGGTAATGTCCCTTGAGCTATTTAATGCTCTAATCTTACTTTATTGCCTTTTCAGCTTGTTTTAAACCCATATGTTTTCCATTTTACCACTATTGTAAAGCGCTTTGGGGCCCCTCATAGGGGGCTGGAAAGCGCTATATAAATAAGCTCCATTTACTATTTTGTTTCTTTATAATAAAGATTATTCTCATATATGCACAAGGTTCCTGTTAACATTGCTTAACACATCGATCGCACTGCCCTGTAATCAGTTAAACTATTTTTACAGTAAGGTACAGATTAGGAATTAATTAGGTTTCAATTGGCCCAATAATAAAGGTTAGTTTTTCATTAAATTTAAATGGTAATATTTTGTCAGGGATAATTCAAAGTCAAATGCAAATGGATAATTTGGTTTAAACTGTCCCTTAAACATTAAAAGCGTGTTTCTTTAAACGTAAAAACAAAGTATTAATAATTAAATGTTTGTTGATCAGGAAACTCGTTTGGGCATCCAAGAACAGCTTCATCGGGGTTGATGTTGACGTCTGTGCATCCTTGGAAAAGCTGCTGCACCCACGACCCGACATCAGGAAGGATGGATGGATGGATGGGTTCATGTTGACGTCTGTGCATCCTGTGAAAAGCTGCTGCACTACCCATGACACGACATCAGGAAGGATAGATGGATGGAGGGCTGTTCAAATCTAATAATCTTTTTCTTATGATTCTTTAAAGGTCAAATGGAAAATATTCTTAACTTCCAGTATGTTTTTAAACAAACACTATACTGTACACACTTAACATTGTAAAATATGTTTAGGAAATTATTGTTCAATGACATCACTTAAGAAAAAAAATGTTTATTATGAAAACTAAGAAGTGAAAAAAGCACAAAAATAAATACTGCATCCACCTAAATGATTTTTTTCCCGTTGTCTCATGGGCTTCCTCCAGAAGACACAAGTTGATAAATTCTGGTGTTCACTTCTTTCTCTTAACTGTAAAAAAAGAAAAACATGGTTACCGGTAATTCAGTCTAGAAACGGTTTTATATGTAGATATATTTTACAAGATATATATAAGATATATATACATATATCAAATATCTCTCCCAGGCAGGCAGGAGGAGGAGGAGGAGTCGACGAGGGACAAGCCCCCAGAAACCATCTTGGCTACAGCAAACTGGTTGGTCCACTTAAGTTGTTTACTTGGTGGGGTAGCTTCAGTTTGCTTTGGACTGCTCTGACTGACGAAGCCCTCTGGAGTGAGGGTGAAACGTTTCTACTAAAAAGAAACTGTCCAGATGAACTGATTGAGAATGAGTGGATTTGATACCTGGACTATTGAGAATGAACTTTCTTATTTGAATTAAATTTCGATTTTTTATAGACATTAGTGTGTCGACCTAGCTTATATTTTTTCTACTAGTATTTAACACATATCTGATATCTCAGAAACCACAAAGCAGATATTTTTCAAACTAACACAGTGTAATCACAAGATGTTCATGTACACACTGTAAGCTGTTGTAGTTATTTGAATTAAAATTCGATTTTTTATAGACATTAGTGTGTCGACCTAGCTTATATTTTTTCTACTAGTATTTAACACATATCTTATATCTCAGAAACCACAAATCAGATATTTTTCAAACTAACACAGTGTAATCACAAGATGCTCATGTACACACTATAAGCTATTGGAATTATTTGAATTAAATTTCGATTTTTTATTGACATAAGTGTGTCGACCTAGCTTATATTGTTCTACTAGTATTTAACGCATATCTTATATCTCAGAAACCACAAAGCAGATATTTTTCAAACTAACACAGTGTAATCACAAGATGTTCATGTACATACTGTAAGCTGTTGAAGTTATTTGAATTACATTTTGATTTTTTATAGACATTAGTGTGTCGACCTAGCTTATATTTTTCTACTAGTATTTAACACATATCTTATATCTCAGAAACCACATAGCAGATATTTTTCTAACTAACACAGTGTAATCACAAGATGGTCATGTACACACTGTAAGCTGTTGGAGTTATTTGAATTAAAATTTGATTTTTTACAATTTATTTTCTTAGCACATGTGACAGGTTTGGAAGTAGTCAAAACAAATCCATTTAAATCCAGCAGATTTGACCATAACGTGACATTATTAAGGAATTGTTCACCTGAGGAACCCTCGTGGTATAAAGCCAGCTATGAAATATATTTTTTAAGCTTTTATTTAGCTACATTTAAAAGAAAGAACGCCGATCGACCGCACCCGCACGTGTCGACCTACTTTGTTAAATCCAGCTGATTTGACCACAACGTGAAATTATTAAGGACCTTTTCAGCTCAAGCACCCTCTTGATATAACGTCAGCTATGAAATATATTTTTTAAAGCGTTTATTTAGCTACATTATATAGAAATAAAGCCGGCTCACGTGCACACGCGCGTGCACATGGCAAAACTACTTTTTAAAATCCTGCCATTTTCACCACTACGTGAATTTATTAAGGAATAGTTCAGCTTAAGACACATCTTTGCTATAATTTTAAATACAAATAATTGTTTTTACTGTGTTAAGCTTGTAAAGTCCTTCGGTCTTTGCTCCCTCGCCGCAGCCACTTCCTCAAACTCCAGTCCAGCCTCCTCCCCACGGCTCGCTTCCAGCCGGCCTTGACCCTGCTCTGAAATCAGTCCAGAATCTTGGCGTAGCGCAGCGCATATGTGAGGTGGAAATACTGTCCAACGCGCGTTTGGCACGCAAATATGACGTCACAATATGACGGTCAGTCATGGTGAAGAGAGAGCTGAGTCAAAAGGCAAAGCTCTCAATTTACCGATCGATCTACATTCCCACCCTCATCTATGGTCATGAGCTTTGGGTTGTGACCGAAAGAACGAGATCTCGGATACAAGCGGCTGAAATGAGTTTTCTCCGCAGGGTGTCTGGACTCTCCCTTAGAGATAGGGTGAGAAGCTCAGTCATCCGGGAGGGACTCGGAGTAGAGCCGCTGCTTCTCCACATCGAGAGGAGCCAGTTGAGGTGGCTCGGGCATCTGGTTAGGATGCCTCCTGGACGCCTCCCTGGTGAGGTGTTCCGGGCATGTCCCACCGGGAGGAGACCCAGAGGAAGACCCAGGACACGCTGGAGGGACTATGTTTCTCGGCTGGCCTGGGAACGCCTTGGGATTCCCCCAGAGGAGCTGCTCCAAGTGGCTGGGGAGAGGGAAGTCTGGGCCTCCCTACTTAGGCTGCTACCCCCGCGACCCGACCCCGGATAAGCTGAAGAAAATGGATGGATGGATGGATATGACGTCACAACCGACCCGCGCCACCAAGTGGAAAAGGGGCATTAAACTCCTCCACTTGGGGCAGGACCTCCTCCCTGACCCGGAGAGGGCACTCTACCCATTTCTGGCTTGAGACCATGGCCTCGAATTTGGCAGAACTGTCTGTAATATCTATAAATATTTATTGATTTTCCCCCATAACTAAAATAGGTGGGTGGTCATGTGATTGCCTTTTTTTGATTGTCTGCCTGTATGTTAGCAAAATATATCATGAACCATAGGACATATTGTAAAAAAAAATCCCTATAAAGAAATAACTTTACATTTCGAGTTAACCCATTTCTAGTAGGCTGCTAAAGCTAATCAACACCAGCAAACATAAAAATGACTTGACTGCAGTCTTTTTATAGATATTCAGCTAAAATTTCATGCTGAAGTAGCTGAGAGTCATCCCAGACTCCTACAGAACGACAAGACATGATTAACACTTTGAAATGCATTGTGGCAGGCAATACACTTTTCTTTAAGAGAGTAGCTAATAAGTGTATGTATATATATATATATATATATATATATATATATATACACCCAACCCCCCACTTACGAACGGGTTCCGGACCTAAGAACCGTTCGCAGGTCGATCTGTTCGCAGGTCGATCTGTTCGCAGGTCGGTCCGTCCGTCCACTCGTCACTCGGGGATGTCCTGTTTTTTTTTTTTTGTGGTACCAAGTACTGTACTTCGCCTATCCTAACACACCTAACACAGTGTAATTAATTAATACAGTACAGTAATAAAAATATAAATTAAATAAAAATATAATTTCTTACTTTGAGGTGGTCAAAGCCGCTGCTGCGTCCCGTGTTAGCTTCTGGAGCTAGCCAGGCCGGAGGTGTTCGCGCGGCGGCCTGGCGATGACTGAGCGATCGGCGATAAATCTGCGGCTGCCTGAGACATCCACAGAGTTCACAGAGACGTTTCCAGCTAGTAATTAATCCATATGAGGCGATCCTGGGTCACGTAGTCTTCAAAGGCCGGCTGCCAGCAGCCGTGACTGACCTAAAATGGCCTCCAGTGTTCTGTTTTAACTTGTGACCGTGTAAACTGGAGACCTTCAAAGGCCGGTTGACTGACCTAAAATGGCCTCCGGTGTTCTGTTTTAACTTGTGACCGTGTAAACTGGAGACCTTCTTCTTGTAGCACAATTATTGCGCAATCATGACAAAAAAATTTCATTCATTCAACCTTTATTTAGTCAGGTAAATCTCATTGAGCCTCGAGGGCTCATTTACAAAAGCGACCTGCTACAAACTAAAGAATGATGAACAGCAATGGTAGAATTTCCTTAAACAACAAACAACAGAAAAAAAAGAAAAAAAAACGTAGGAGAGAAATAGAAAGTGAAATGCAAAGTATCAAAACTAGCAAAACACCACAAGGTAGATGTACAAAATCAAAAACAGGAACATATCTGCAATGGTTTTTGCCAGGTTTCCAAAAGATTTTTAAAACCATTTAGGGAGGTCAGGGCCGAGAGCTTCAAATCTTTTTGTAAGATATTCCAGGAAGCAGGAGCAGAGTAGGAGAAGGCCCTTTTTCCAAGTTCAGTCCTCACTGACGGAACACTGCAGGTGATGATGTCCTGAGTGCGCACACTGTAGCTGCACTCACGTAAAGACATGAAAAAATGAAAAAATGATCAGAAATGATCATTTTTATCATAATTATTATTTATAAAGCCTTTAAAACAACCACAGCTGCAACAAAGTGCTGTACACATGAAATTAAGAACATTTAAACAATTTTTTTAATATATTTTTTTTATACAGTAATTTCATATTTTTATTAAATATGATACGTTCGTAGGTCCGGGTTGCCGTAGGTCGATGGAGTCGTAGGTAGGGGGTCACCTGTATATATGTCTTTTTTTTTTTACACAACAATAAATTAATTCAGCAGTTTGCACCATTTGAATTCTGATCACCTCATCAATGGGTTCCTGCACACATTTACTGATGTATAATAACCAAGCATCAAAGTATTTTATACTTTTTATGGTTTGCTCTTGCAGACACACTCAGAGTGAGTTCTGGACCAGAGCGTGTGTGCACAACAGCAAAGAGCTGGTGTGAATTATACAAGAGTAATCCTTTAATTAATGTCTATACTGTAATAAATGGAAAACCAGGACGAGATATCATGTTTTGCATAAAACCTTGAAAGCCACTGCTCCACACCTCAGACTGTCATTTTGATCACAATGACATGTTCACGTCCAAGTAATCCCCAGTCTGTTTGGGACTAGCGCTGAGAGTGATTAGCCAATGTAAGTCTAGTCTTTTTATGTGGGGAGGAGGATGGGTGGATAGGTCAGGTGGTGACTAGACTCACATGATAAGGAATGGTTAGTTTAACAGCAAATCAGTGCATTTAAATGTTGGGTGTGGTATATATTTTCAAATGATTGTGTTTTTGTGATGGGTTTGTCCACAACTAATAAAGTAAAAATTTGCAATAACAGCAACAAATTATTCATCATGTGAACATTTGGCAAATTGTTTTAATGCAAGTGGGAATTTTTATTGAGCATTAATACAGTACATATATGTTTTCTATAGTCTTCTATGGTTTTGAAAAAACCTTATAGGAAGCTGTCAGTCATCTGTGGCTCCCTTGTGATGGCCTGAGGGACAATGAGAATACATGAAGACATCAAGAATCCAACTGACTAATGCCCAGATTGTACATTTACTGAGCAGTCGTTCTTCCCAGGAATGACTGACAAAGACAAAGACTCTGGGATCGGAGCTCCATAAAAAGCAGATGACCTGCATCTGCATAGCCGACCCTGTCAAGTGGTAAAGAAAGTTAAGAAAATATCCAAAGACAGCGTGATGGAAAGCAGTAAACCATGAATGCTGTTTGAACGTGCACAATGCTCCTCTGGGAAAAGACCATCTCTGCAGTGGACCTTTCTTTGCAATCATCACTCAGAGGGACTGAAATTGTTTGAATGCTTTAAAATGTTATTTTTGAAGTATGCATTTGTGGTGCGACGTGAGCTTTAAATAAAATGTCATTTATTCACCAAACACAGAAGCTGTTTCTTTGTATACATATTAAAAAATACAATAAATTTACTAAGTGCATACATAAATACTTGTGCCTAAAGATGTTTATAGAACCATCAGGCCAACACATTTAACATGAACTAAATGTAGACGTTCCCATCAGCCCTAAACTATTCAGTAATAATGGACAAAGTGACATTAGTGGCTTGTTGACACAATTTACCCTGATTCATGTCAAATGGTGTCAACAGGCCAACAGTTGGTCATCAGCTGTTCTGATCAGCATGTGAAACAAGCAGAAAGAGAAAGCCTGGCCAATGAGACATTATCTGTGCCCTGCAGGGTTCTGGGTCTCAGGGGCCACAATTACAAGCACTCTGGACCAAAGCAGGGGTCAGATGGGCTGACTCAGATTTAGCCTTCAACAAAAGGCTGTGACGGTAAAGAGAGGGACCACAGTGTCAGATGGATTTCTAAAGAGAATGTACTCCGTTTGTTGTTTGCTGTTTTAATCCTTGGAAAGTTAAAAATACTAAATGGTAACAATCTATGAATCATGGCACACGGTCAGTGAAGAAACAAGCACAGTCTGAAGTCATGGTCATTGTGGCCACAACACGTCTGCTGTCGACCTCCATCATGCTTATTGATAGAGACACTTAGGGAGTCATACTGTATTTTGAAAGGTTTTGTACATACAGTATTTGGCAAAAATGTCTAATAAAGTGGAAAAATCCATAAATACGTCACTTCGCTGTATAAGTCACATCTATTATGTGTCAACGCTGACACGTCGAGTTTGTTACACGTCACCGCTGACAAGCCAGAAACGTGGGCTGGTGTGCCAAAAATCAATTGATTACCAAATAGCGGCCGCAGGAGTGTGCACGGGAGGACTTTAACAAGAATTTAACAAGATTAACACTTAAAAACAATTATTTGTTTGCTCAAATTTATAGCAAAGATGTGTCTCAGTCTAACTTTTGCTTAATAAATGCACTTTGACGTCAAATCAGTTGCATTTCAAAAGCCAATACGAGGGGACACGCAAAGGGATGAGTCGCTGTGCATTTCTTTGAAATTTAACAAAATAACCACCCCAAAACAATTATTTGTTTGCTTGACTTTATAATAAAGGTGCATCTCAGTTGAACTTTTACTTAATACAAGGACTTTAACGGTCAAATCAGCTGCATTTCAAAAGTATTTGCTACCTCGGTGCTCCAGGAGCGCAGACAGGGAGGAAATCAGGAAGGAGGAACACTGCACATTTCTTCAAAATTTAACAAGATAAACACCTAAAACAATTATTTGTTTGCTCAACATTATAATAAAGGTGTGTCTCAGTTGAACTTTTACTTAATACATTTACTTCAATGGTCAAATCAGCTGCATTTCGCAGGGGCGGTGCAGTGAAATGAAGCTGATTTCACGTTGCTCCAAGCAGCCAGCAGAACGAAGATGGCAGGCTATGGCAAGCCAATTCTGTCATTAATAGACACTTTTACCTATTACATGACACAACGGCATGCCATACTTGCAATCTACCAGCTGAAAATGGAAGTGTTCAATATATATATATATTTTATAAATCTATTCATTTTATTTCATTAAAAAAAATCATACATACGACACGAAAAAACAAAACAAAATATAAAATGAAAGGGAGCAGAAGGAAGAAAAAACATCTTATTATATCTGCCCCTTTTTAAGACAATCAATTCAAACAATTATTATCTATAAGCAGTGGTGGGCCTTCACCGCTAGGTAGCGCTAATGCGCTAATCCGCTTATAGCGTAGCTAAATAATCTGTTAGCTTTACAGCGGATTGACTAAGTTTTATAATTCATAAGCGGATTTGTGCTATTTTTATTTAAAATGCAGTACCGCTAATAACTAATTATCTATCAGTAAAAACGAAATAACGTATTTACGAGCAGCGCCGGATGTGGTCCGTGACAAAAAAGCGTCCCCCTCAGTCTCTTGGTGTGTGCTCTCTCTATAGCAGTTAGCAGCCAGTGTGTTACTCTGGAGCCTTATTGCTTGTTTTCGAAGAGTCAGACGAAGACTTTTTAACATGGAGGGTGAACTGAACTTGTGGATGTTTCTCAGCGGCCTACGTGACGCGTCTGGATTTAAAAAAAGTTCGCCACATTAGCACTCTTCAAAATGGCGTCCGCGACGGCCAAAGAAGCCAGGATTTTACAACAAAACACGGTAAAACAATTGTTTCTTTGCTGAGAAAAAATATATTTCATAGCTGACGTTATAGCACAAGTTTTTCTGAGCTTGAGAGTTTCACGAAATGGTCAAATCTGCTGGATTTAAAAAAAGTAGTTCACCATTAGGACTCTTCAAAATGGCGTCCGCGACGGCCACAGAAATTAAGAACATAACAGGGACAGGGAATCACAAGGAACTCAGGAGACAGAGGCAACAGGAGACAATGCCAGGACAACGATAAACACAGAGATACAGACTTATTTTTGATTTGATTTTATGTTTATTCATTCATTTTAAAAGAACAATACAAAACAGTTTAATCAGATACAAGGATGAATAGACTTTTAGCTGAATGGATGGATAGATAGACAGTTACCCCGGAATTACACTGCACGCGGCTCCGCCCCGCTCCGGTCCGCAGGTCGCAGCTGACGTGAGTCCTCGCCCACTGCCTCCGCTCTGCTCAGGTCAGCCTGGATGCGCCGCTCCAAGACACGTGCGAGATCGCGCGATAAATCAAGTGATAAATAAGTAAGTCAGAACAAAACAATTCATTCGGTGGAAAGAAGGAGAACAACTGTAGAGAGACTGCTGCCTTGATCTTCTCTCGTAAATGAGCTACATGGTTTGAGCAACAGGAAGTGATGTTTACATTTCAGAATAAAATACTTTTTTATTTATTTATTTTTGTATTGCGTTATTAGGTGTAGTCATAGTCATAAATATAATAGTTTAGTCATAGAATAGTCATAAATGATAGTTTGACAGCATTTTTGTACAAATAAATCCGTATAGAGCTAGGATTAGTCCGCCCGTGGTGATTTTATTTTGTAAATACGGAAGTTGTGCTCGTTCCTTTTCCTGTTGGTGCGACGTAATCTTCAAAAGTTGACTCCGGCACAGCTCCGTCATCCGGCAGAAATAGAAAAATTTCTAATTTTGACGGACTGCCGTCCGCTCTCCGCTGCTCACCGCCGCCGTGCGGAGCCAGTGTAAATTCTGTCATTGATTATAATGGGTGCGTATTTGCTGCGGAGGTCGGACCGGAGCGGGGCGGAGCCGTAACGCATGTGGTGTAATTCCGGGGTTAGCTGGATGGCTGGATGGATGATCTTTAACAAGTTCTAAAATCATTAAAATTTAACCTCAGCTTGTGCCTCTGACCCAACAGAACCTCCTTCAGCAGCAGAATCCTCTGTGGTTCTCTGACTTCATCAGTCTGCAGGACTTCATCAGTCTCTCTCCTGGTTCTGGAGGAGTTCTGACCCACTCTTCTTTCCATTGTTGCTTCAGTTCTTTGAGGTTTCTGCTCAGCTCTCTGAAGGTCCCACCTTCAGGTTCAGGTTCTGGACTCTGACTGGGCCGTTGATTTGATTTGATTTGATGTTTATTCATTCATTTTAAAAGAACAATACAAAACAGTTTCATCAGATACAAGAATACAAGTAGGATAAAATGAAAGGAGCAGAAAGAAGATGAAATCTTATTATATCTGCCCCTTATTTCACAGTTTGTTCAACCAATGATAACCTTCAAACTACATCACAAAATGAATAAATCTACTAATTTATCTAACTGTAATACACAAACTACATCACAAAATGAATAACTCTACTTAATTTTTCTAACTGTAATACACAAACTACATCACAAAATGAATAACTCTACTTAATTTTTCTAACTGTAATACACAAACACACTAAGCTACATCATAAGTACAACATAAGTGTAATACACAAACACACTAAGCTACATCATATATAGTTTTTGAGCAAGTCCTTTTTGACCTTTTTCTTAAATGTATACATTGATTTTGCATTTTTAACATCACTCTCCAGAGCATTCCACAATCCAACTCCCTGAATTGAGGTAGACCGTCCCTTTAAGCTGGTTCTGAATTGTGGTTTGATGAATATCTGTCCCTTTAAGATTGTAATAACTTTGTCTAAATTTCTTTGGATATTTAAAGGTAATGTGTTATTATGAACCCTATACATAACTGATAAAATACTATATTCTACCAATTCCTGGAATTTCAATAAATTTAGCTGAAGAAACAAGGTGTTTGATGGGTGACTGAAATGTTTTCTGGTGATTACTCTTACAGCTCTCTTTTGTAAAATAAAAACAGGCTTTGTAATTGTTTTGCACGCTTTTCCCCAAACCTCAATACAATAGATTAAATGTGGAACAATGATTGTGTTATACAACATATACAGAGCTTTATCAATTAAAAAATCCCTGACTTTATATACAGGTACATGAACACACAGCATGACAATCACAAACACCTGGACAACAAAATGGAGGAGATAAGCAAGACAATTAACAGAGAGACCAGGGAGTGTAGGGATGGGGACCCACCACCTGAGAGCAACATGCTTACAACTGTTATCTTGAAGTTCTAGGGTGTAGAGAGCCACAGAAACGGTTATGGTAGGCCGGATTTGGCCCACGGGCCTTGAGTTTGACACATGCGATCTAGTGGTACTAAAAGTAACAAAAGAAGAAGAAAAAAAAAACAGCCAAATATGTCTGCAGTTTAGCTAACAGACTTTGGAATGGGTACATTTTGTCCTTGTCAAACCTGTTGAAGAGAACCAAACTAAATACTCTGAAACTCAAACAACTTACTGTATAACAGTTCATGCACCGCTAGTTGGCAGTGTAGTGCAAATATTGCATAACTTGCTGCTACCAATTGTTGAATTTAATTAGCGGATTAGAATTAGCTTCCCCTAATTTTCATAAGACATTAGTGCTTTTGAAATTGCGGACCTAAATAAATTAATTAGTGCTTTAGAAATAGCGGAACTAATTTTTGGATTAGCGTTGCCCACCACTGTCTATAAGTAACAAAACAAAAATGAATAACTCATCCTGATTTCTTATTTAAATACAGTTCACATTAAACTATTTCATATGCATTTTTTTAACAATTTGTTTTTGATAATTTTCTTAAAAAAAAAAACCTTTTCTTAAAAACATTGGCCCTCATTCACAAACCGTTCGTACGCACAGATTTGTTCTTAAACTGTGCGTACGAGTGATTTAGGATCATTTGTGGCATTCAACAATGTTTTCGTATCCTAAGATTTTTTTCAGATACGAACAAAATTTACGAGTGGTCCGGACCTGTCGTATAATTTAGGAGCGTCAGTCTGCTGTCATCCAGACGGAATTTCTCCACTAATAACTTCATATTTCGTTATTTAGAAAATATTTTGGGTTTAAAAAAATCACGCACCATAATTATTCTTGACAATAGGTTATTCTGTTTGAATTAGAATTATAATTTTAAGTTTAATTTGTCTGGTGTGTCGCGCAGGCTTCAGTGAGTCGTGCGCTCCCCTTGGTCATCAAAGCCGCTCCTCATATTAACACCCAGGTACATAAAATTCCCATACACCGCCGCAGAACAAGTACGAATTAAGACTGATTTTCATGCTATTGCTGGACTGCTGTGCCAAACACCATCGGAGCAATAGATTATTATATCTGATTCGAAATATAACCTGCAGAATGTGGTTGCGCGATGACCAGGAGGAGCGCGCATGACTCATTTGTGCTGCAAAACATGTTGGCACGCGCGCAGCATGGCATTGACTTTTCCTTGATCTCCTCCTGTCCGTGCTGCGGCGAGACGTTTCTTCGAAGCCATTTTCAGATCAAACCATTCATTCTTGATTTCTGATACTGTACGACCCACGGGAGACAACATGCATTATATTAATATGAAGTTAACTGTAGTTTCGAGACATTTTAAAATGCTTCTGTTCAAAAACACATCCGACACCTGCGGGGAGGGGGGTGGGGGGGTAGCGGTGCGCCACAGCGCGACTGAGAGCAGATCTCCGAACGCGTGAAGTTCCTCCTTTTACTTCTTGAGTTTGAATGAATGGACACTTCCTGCTGTCAAAAGGCAGGAAACGTGGCCTTATATGGTGTTTTGAGGGGTGGGAATTATGTAAATGACCTCTCCGCGAGCACGCGCAGGTTGATAGAACAGGTGGGATTCATTAAATTTACGCAGCCATTTACACACTTTTCTTGAGGATAGAAGACTTTGTTGAATCTGACGTGGCATGTTCGTACGAACGCTTCGTACGAACAAAAGTAGGAGAAATTTAGGATAAAAATACGAACATTTTCGTGAATGAGGGCCATTGACTTTGCTTTCATTACATCATACTCCAAACCATTCCACAATCCTACTCCCTGGATTGAAAGAGACCGTCCCTTCAATTTTCAGTCAGAATGAATGAAAACGGTCATATCTTAGCCAAAAATTGGTTCATAAATATGGGAAAAATCCTTAAATACTGTAAGTTGCATTGGCGTAAAAGTCACAGGGCATGTAAATTATGCACAAAAAAAAAACATGACTTATAGGGCAAAAAATGTGGTAATTTCAGGAATGCAACCAGTCCACGCTTTAAACCATATGTGTCAAACTCAAGGCCCGGGGGCCAAATGTGGCCCTCGTTGACATCTTAGCTGGTCCCCAAGATGTCCACTAGTCTTTGATTATGATGTCAAAAGTGCAACAGAGAACAGCAAATGAGACCAATCAAACTCTTGTTGAGACTTGAGTTAATGTAGATTCTGAAACTGGTCCTTAGTTTGGAAAAGTTTTAATTTTGGACCCTTTTTGTAAGTGAGTTTGACACCCCTGCTGTACATATAACTCTGTAGTTTAGTGCACAGTTTACTGAACTGATTGTGCACTGAGATAGTGTTTATTCGCTCAATTTAGTGATTTTAAAGGTGATACCTTGGCAGAAATGTAAAACAAACATAATCATGTTTTCACTTGTGCATAAGATAAAAATAAGAATCACTGTTTGATTGCAGAAGAAAACATTAAAATGACAAAAGAATTGCAGCTTACAGTATAGTACTCAGTTCTCTGTCGTGGAGCACACAGAAGAAAAAACATCTTTAATTCAGGCATTTTTCATAGAAGTTACATTTTTACTTCCTTTGTTCCAGGAAGATCAGGAGGTGTCCAGAAGTCCACGGAAGAGAAGCAACGAAGAGAACAAGGAAAAGATTGGTGAAAAGTGATTTGGAAGATAAATAAGTGGGCGAACAGTTTGTGAGTGAGGACCAAATCAGATCATTAAAGGAGCAAAGGAGGCACACATGGGAGATTCACAAGGAGGAGAGTCTGTGAGGAACAACATAGGTAAAATAAAGAAAGCAAGCACCAGAGACAATAAACTAGGTCCAACATTTACCGTTGTGGCTTCAGAGGTATGGCACTGAGTGATGCCTCAGCTCAGATTTTAAACAGGTGCTTTGGTGACGCTGACAACTTGTAGATGTGAAAATATGAGTTAGAAGGAGAATGAACAGCACCTGTTAGAAGCTCACAAGCCCTGCAAGCTCCACATACAAATGAAAAGTTTAAAGGAGACCAAATATTGGTTTTATAAATTTTTATGGTATATCTGTGGGCTATCCAGACCATGTTCATTCAATTTTATGAACTGGACCACCCCAGAAAACGGATTGGAGTCAGGAGGTCTGCTCGTTTACATAATTTGCAGCCTCAAGTAGGACTCCAAACTTGGAGGAGGAAAATAGATTTTCTGCTCCAAACCTGTCTAATAAGGATGACAGTTTACATCTGCCCTCAATTAACACAGAGCAGGGTAACTTGGGAGCATCAACAAGGAGGCCTCCTTCCCAATCTGGTTGACCCCCAGGGGTTAACAGCCTCTGTGTCACCAGAAGGGGTAGTACAACCACTTAGGCCAGGAACTGCCAAAAGTCTCAGCTTGTTGGCTGAAAAGAACAGGATGATGGCGTCAGGCTTGCCAGAAAATGTGGTATTGACCATACAAAATGCCCGTGCTGGATCAACACAATCTTTATACGCACAAAAGTGGCGTATTTTTGAAGCCTGGTGCTCAGAAAGAAATATTATTTCTTATGCATGCGACTTGGCTCAGCTCCTGACTTTCCTTCAGGACTTACTGGAAAAAGGTTGTTCTTATTCAACGATTAAAGTTTTCCTATCAGCTATTTCAGCCTGTCACGAAGGCTGGGGACACAGGACACCCGGAGCACATCCAATCATAATAAGATTTATGAAGGTGTCCTTCAGACTAAACCACCCAGCAGGACCCTGACCCCTGGTTGGGATCTTGGCCTGGTCCTGGGGACCGTCTGTGACCCTCCATTCGAGCCACTGAGCGAGGTTAAGATAGATTTACTATCTTATAAAACTGCTCTACTCCTGGCACTTTGCTCGGCGAAACGCGTGGGTGACCTCCATGCATTATCTGTACATCCAATGTGTACCAGATTCACCCCTGTGAAGTGCAAGTGAAGTGCAACTTTGGAGAAAGATGGAGGGGCGCAAGCCGCTTAAGTACCCAGAGGGGCGGGGCCTCTGGCGCGGCGATGACGCCCCTAGCCGTAAAGGCGTGAGTATATTCCTTCAGATAATCGCGCGGGGGTGCAATTCCCATAGCAAGTATGTTGCACCTCGTTCCCTTCCTTCAGGGAACATGAGTTATGGTGCATAACTTTCAGTTTTCTGACATGTTCCTGTAACTGACCTGATTGTAGCAACTTTTCTTTGTCTTGTCGTTCGTTATTTCATCAGTGCAACCTGCTGCTCGGTTTGAATGAAGTCTTGTGATCAGTTTGTGTTTCTATAATATATTTATCTTTATTTGTTTCAGGTTTTGTCAAACCCAGTTAAGGAAATAAAGCTTTCGACTGGTAGGATGTTCCTCCATCGAGTTGGCAACATAAGGAAGCCTTCCTCAACAAGTGCTTTTTAAAAACATAAATATTAAAAATATAGTTTTATAATTAGGCTTGTTTAGTGTTTTTCTAGAGTTTTTTCACACGTTTAAATATGTTGTAGAAACAATCAAACAGTAAATCTTGTATTATCTGTCTACATGACAAATTTGTGTTATAACACAATGAGCTCTTCTTCTATCTCCTTCTTATTGAGGTTGTGAGGAGGTAGAGGTGTAGAAAGGTGGATGAAAACGCAGGTCGAATGTCCAGATGAAAGAAAATGATCAAACAAAATAACTTCATTATCAAATGAAACTTTAATATGAAACAATGGCAGGAAGTGGAAAAATAGGAAAAACAGCAATACTTGCTTAACTTGAAGAAAACTAAAAAAGATTCTGGGTTCAACACACATGCACACACAAACAAGATATTGTGAATATGCAAATGAGCTGTTTTATCTTGTGTAATTCTTTAAAAGCAAATTCTTCCAATCCTCATGGAATGAGTCAGAGCAGGGAAGGCCAGGAAGACAATGGATGCAGGCCAAAAGGCAGGGATCTCATATTTAGCTCATGATTGCACTCAGGGTGGACAATAAGTAAGATTCATTAGGTCATTTTTTACTTGCGTCTGCCAAGAACTGGAATGAAATGTTAAATGTTTCATGGGCTAAGAAAAGGGCAGAATTTGTCTTTGTGTTCGCCATCGGAAAGAAGCAGAGGAAAGGAAAAGTGATGAGCAGAACTATAATGGAAGGATACAAACCAATAAAAATAAACAAGAGGAAGTGAGAAGACTAAGAGCAAAAAGAAAAAAGAAAAAAACAAAAACAAAGAAAAGGTCTGTAGAGGAAGGAAATGTGGGGGAGTATAGTGGGAGGGAGCAGAAAAGGAGGGAGCACGGTGTTTTGAGCTGTCTGATGGATGAGGATGTAGTGGGGTTGGTGGGGGCGGTGTCTCCTGAATGATGATGGCCTAATATCATCATCCCCCTGTCAGGCCTAATAGGCTTTTCTTGGTAGAAATCACTCACAGAGAGCCGCCATAATGCCCAGGCCCCTGACAGCGTCATCCATCCACTCAGGCCAAGCGAATGTCTCCAAACTAATAAGGAAATATATGGTTCAAGGAGACCTGAAAAATTAAACACATAGCTTATGAACAATTTGTTTCACAACGATGTTTATTATATTTATTGAATGTTACAGCGGGTTTGTGTTTGTGACTTTGGCCTGGAGCGTGAAATGCTGAGAAAGCAAATCTGTGACGTCTAAAATAAACGCCAAGTGCTGCGCCTCTTAACTCACGACTGGCCTCATCTTCCACTTCTCCCTCGGCTGATTTTCATCATTCCCAAGCAAGAAAGCGTGGCCTCGTTATCTTGTTAAAGTTATTTTTCTCATTTGTTGTGAATATGCACAAACGTTGAAGGAGGGTCATTATGGCTTGGAATAAAAATACTTTATGAATGTTTATTTAGCGATCTGGCAGCCTATTGTTCACATCTTCTAAAATATTCTAATTTTAGCCACAGCGCTCCAGAGGAGTAACCCATTCTTGTTTTGCTCACAGCAAACTCCATTGACGATACACCTGTCATTGCTTTCCCTCACTTTCATGGCTGATCACAGCCCACTTTAAACATGGCTACCTGCGTCTTATCTCTCCCCGTATCCTGCTCATCTTGCTATCTCCAATCGCTGCTTTAATCCTCCGACACCTTCTCAACAACAACCCCCCTTCCACACCCAGGCCCACAAGAGAACACTGCCACCATCAATAATGACAAAAACTGTTTCATGGTTTGCTCTTAAAAGCCACCTTTCCACCAAAGTGGTCAGATTCCATTATCAATTGTGCGGTGTAAAAAGAGGCCCCTTCCATATAAGACGATCTTTGTTTCGGCCTTTCTTGAGTGTATTCATGCATTCCTAAAGATGTAGAGAGCACATTTTATATTACAAGACCTCCACTATCCTTCTTATGAATATAAACTAACTTGTTTTCCCCATTCACATTCAGAATTGTATAGTACATTTCAATTCACTTCAATTCAATTTATTTACGTATATAGCACCAAGTCACAACAGAAGTTGTCTCAGGGCACTGAACATTCATATATAAAAATAATAATTTAACATTATTTATCTGAGGAGCAAGCTTTGACTTTAACTCCATCACAGAACTCTCGTCTTGAACAAACATGAAGGTGACAGTGGAAAGGAAAAACTCCCTCATGAGGAAGAAACCTTTAGCAGAACCAGGCTCAGGACAAGCGGCCATCTGCTTCGACTGGCTGAGTTTGGAAGGAACAGATACACAATGGCAGGCCAAGAATCACATGTTAAGATTGAACTAAGATCAAATGGGATGCATCACAAAGATGAGTCCAGCTACAAGTAGGAGGTGGAACACCTGGAGAGCTGGTGCAAGGACAATAACCTTCACATCAATGTGAAGAAGACGAAAGAGATGATTGTGGACTTCAGAAGGAACAAACACACCCCACTGAACATACGTGGATCTGCAGTGGAAGTGGTCTCCAGCTACAAGTACTTGGGTGTTCACATGAACAACAACCTCAGCTGGAGCAACAACACCACCAGCCTGATCAAGAAAGGTCATCAGAGACTCTACTTCCTCAGACGACTGAGACGAGCTGGTCTGAGCAGCCCAGTTCTCACCTCCTTCTACAGGTGTGCAGTGGAGAGCGTCCTGTGCTCCAGCATCAACGTGTGGCATGGAGGCTGCACAGTTGAAGAGAGGAAAGCTCTGCAGAGAGTGGTGAAGGCTGCACAGAAGTCTGTTGGAGTCAGTCTCTCCACCATCACAGACATTTACACCTCCAGATGCAGGAAGAGGACCACCTGCATCATGAAAGACCCCACTCACCTAGCACACACTTTTTGCCCCACTCCTCTCAGGATGGAGGTTGAGGATCATTAAGTGTAGAACCACTAGACTGAGGAACAGCTTATACCCTGAGGTTGTTAGACTCATGAATCTCTAACCAGAATAATCACTGTCAAATATCACATCATGTTGCTGCTGATCTGTTTCATGTTGCTGCTGATCTGTTTCATGTTGCTGCTGATCTGTTTCATGTTGCTGCTGATCTGTTTCATGTTGCTGCTGATCTGTTTCATGTTGCTGTATTGATTTGTGATCATCTGCTCATACAAACTCATGTTCGTGCTGCTGTAATGTTTTTTTAATGATATTAGTGCCAAGTGTATTTTTGTTAGTTGATGTTTTTCTTAGTTCATATCTTAGATGTTACTGCTGTTTTTATTTTACATTTGATTGTTGGATGTAACTGGGACCCTGTGAACATAATCTTGTTTCATCACATGTATCACATGTGGTGCGAATGACAATAAAAAGTCTCTGACTCTGAAATGAAAACTATTCAATTTGAACAATTAATTTAAGGAAATTATGTCAATATGTCCTCTAGTAGTCTAAGCTTAAGAAAGCACGACAATTCAACCATAACTATAGGATTTGTCAAAAAGGAAAGTCTTAAAACTGGACAATGTGTCAGCCTCATAGACAGAAACAGGAATTTGGTTCCACAAGAGAGGAGCCTGAGAACTGAAAGAGCTTCCTCCCATTCTGCTGTTGGAAACTCTAGGGCAGTGGTCTGCAACCTGCGGCTTTAGAGCCACATGTGGCTCTTTGGTTCTTCCACAGTGGCTCTTTCAAGCTTTGACTACAAGTAACATCAAACAGAAGTGTATTGGTTATTATACAAACAACAAAAAAGGACTAATTTTAGCTGTTTTCATGTAATTTCTTTGGAAAATACTCACTTTAGCTTTTTTGCTTTATTTCTATACTTAATTTTTTCCACAATTTAAAAAAATGGCTCTTTTGATTTTAAAGGTTGCAGACTCTAGGGAATGCAAGTAAACCTGCAGTCTGAGAGTGAAGTGCTCTGTTGGGAAAATATGGAACAATAAAATCTACAAAATAAGATGGAGCTAGGTTGTTGAGAGCTTTGTAGATTAGGAGTAATATTTAGAATTATATTCTGGACTTAAAAAGGAGCCAATGGAGAGAAACTAAAACTGGAGAGATATAATATCTCCTACTAACTCCAGTTAAGACTCTGACAGCAGCATTTTGGATTAACTGAATACTTTTTAAAGAAGTATTTGAACACCCAGATAATAAACCATTGCAATAGTCCAGTCTAGATGTGACAAATGCAGGAACCAGTTTTTCTGCATCATTTTTAGAAAAGATGTTTCTAATTTTAGTGATATTACGCAGGTGGAAAGAAGGTGTCTCTAGTACCGTTTTTAATGTTGAATATAAAAGACATGTCCTGATCAAAAATAACACCAAGATTTTTAACATTAGAGCTGGAGGCAGATTAATGTCCTCCAAGGAGGGTGAAGGACTGAAAAATGTATTCCTAAGATGCTCAGGTCCAGAAATGTAAACTTCAGTCTTGTCTATGTTCAAAAGCAGATAATTTATGGTCATCCAGGTTTTCACGTCTTTAAGACATGCTTGTAGTCTAAGTAGCTGATTGGATTCATTGTGTTTTATGGACAAATATAATTGTGTGTCATCAGCATAACAATGAAAATTTAGCCCATGCTGTTTAATAGCATTACCTAATGGAAGCTTATGCAAGATAAAGAGTATGGATCCAAGCACTGAACCTTGAGGAACTCCATGACTAACTTTGGTGTATGATGAAGATTCATTATTTACATTTACAAATTGGAATCAGATAAATATGATTGAAAAGTCCTTTTACATTGCAGCAGGTATTTATCAGAGGCTCATAATTTTTTTTCACTTTGGAGCAACTATGGTATGTTTTGTTTTTGAACGTGTCAAGAGTTTGTATGGTTGAATTGTTGTTTGACTAGACATGTGGCCACAGATTGATTATCAACCAGTTCTATGGTTGTTCTATGACAGATGTCTTGGTTGAAATGAACTGCTGTGTGTTCAGCTGCAACTTAATTGTGTTCAGCTTTAATGCTGGCATACGCTCAGCTGCAGCTATGTTATCATTGCACTCGTGGTCCATACTGTACTTCCTAAGCCCGTATCCAGTTATAGATTCAACCTGCAGCACAGAGTGTGTGTGTTAATAGGAGAGGGCTCTGTGAGGTGGGCTGTGAGGCCATTGTGGTCTCCACGCTCACTGGTTTTCTTTGTGCCATGACAGCCTGGTGATACTGTAACAGCCAGCGGCAGAAAGAAGCTGTCTGTCGTCGAGGCGGCTGGGGATACTTGTTTGACCTGCCCTTCCAGGGGGCCGTGGAGAATAGAGAGGCAGCTGGTAGACTTAACAGGAAATGCAATGGTAACAGTGTCAACAGCTGTCCTCATGGCCACGCAGGCCAAACGGCCAGCAACAAGAGGCAATATAAAAAGCTAAATGTTTGGATAGCTGCGGGGATTTGCTTCATACTGTATCTTTGTTTAATGATGCAATACAAAATTGAGTGCCTTTGTTCGCCTTCTCATTAGAGCTTTATGCTCAAAGCTGAGTCATTTCACAGGTGATGACAGCACGCACGCCCGTAAATGTGAAGTAAACAACAGAAAAACAACAGCTGAAGAGGAACAGACTTCAGATAAAGACAAAGAGCCAATGCTTTGATGCACAGAAGGATCACTGATGTCCAATTGTAGTTATATTCTACATTAATCTTTACGCAATAAAAAAATGTAACAATTCCAATGCACTGCACAGTTTTCTAAAGGATACAGCAACTTTGATTCCTATAGGTTTTCCATCTACCCTTTCATTAATCCATTCATTTTCATTAACAGCTATTTTTTTCTAGCATCAACCACGGCTCCAGCGTGCCGCCTGAATGTATTCTAATGAACTTAAATTTAGGTCAAGATGACTCCCCGAGGAACCAATAAATCACAGTGTCACCTTTGCCGCCTGATCCCTCTTGCTATCAGTAAGTTGGAGTGTCCTTAGCATTCTTTCACTTCCTCTGCTCCTTGCTTGACCCCTCCATTCAAACAAACCGCCTGTCAGCAGCTCAGCGACAGGTACGACAGCTCCAGCTCTACGTGAGGAGTGATCCCTTCCAAAAAGTAACACTCTCCCTGCCCTCGACTTTCTGTCTCCAGGTCCCTCTGCCTCCTCTGTCTCCCACAAAGTGCCCAAGCCTCTCGCTGTCTCTTCATGCTCCCATCATATTAAAACTGGGCTGTAATTACCGCATGCGAGCTAAGCTATTTGACGATGGAATTTGTTTTTAGTCCGTTCCTAAATTGTTACGAGACTCATCAAAGAAGGAACACTGAGGAAATAAGTTTTAGTTTGGAAAATTAGAGTCTTTATTTGAGCCTTAGTTACATCCAATTTTCCAGGAGCTTAAATTCACCCTTACCGGATCATTGCTGGACATACATTTTTGAATCTTGTGGTATTATCTACCATTTGCTAACTTTAATACCTTGCTGGGATTGGTTTGCCTTAGAGCTTAATCTGTGTCAGACTTGAGGATTTAGAGCTTCTTTTATGTACAATTCTCTACTTTAATATGAGAGATTCATTGGGGTCATCCCGAAATGAACGCAGCCATTAGTTTACATTCTTCGTCATCATTAGATGAATAAATATCAATGAGATTACCTCATAAGCCTCGGGAGGATCCACCCCACGACCCCACCGCTGCTGAGCCCTCAGATATGGAGGAAGTATTAAAGGACTATTTCAGTTTGTAAAATCCAAGCTGTGAAATAGTCTGAGTTTTTGCGCCTGGGCGAATTATCCAAGATCTCTTTCATGTCGCAAGAGAGACAGAGGCGCTTTCTTGTTGGGAAAAAAACATGGCTGTGATAATCGTAAAGAGGAAGACCAACAGACAGGAATCTGCTTTCAATGACCTTAAATACCTTATCTGTACCTTTGAAGCCAGAGTGAGGTGATTGGCAGGTCAATTTGTGATGGTATCGGTGGATGTACTTGCCGCTTTTAAAGCTTTTTGCTTCAGATAAGACTGCTTAATATAAAAACTGTCACAATTCATCCACCTTTTTATCAACATACATTTCCTCATGGAATCGTCAATCCAGTCACCTGTCATAAAAGACGCTAAGATTTATTTCCAGCTATCCACCCTTCTGTGATTTCACTTTATGGAGATTATCCCGTACTATGAAGCAGTTGGGATTATTTGTTGGGCATGTTAAATCAAAGTTAGCTTTCCCTCCCTGAACACTGCGTGACAACAGAGATAGGGAAAGTGAGCGAGATACCCAGACTCGGCATGTGGATGTTTTCACCGTGTCCTCTCTTTGTCCGGTCTGCTGTCAAATCCATCACGTCCCATCCGCTCTCAGTCGGCAGCTTCCTGTGCAAATTAACAGACTCAGTGGTGAACGAGATTCCAATTTTGAAGGAAAGTGTGCAAATTAGCCATGTTTATTTTAATAATTAAGGCCCAGTGCTCAGTGTAAAGGCAGTCGGGGGCGTTGTTGTAGACAGGGCAGGTGCAAATTTATTCCCTAGGGAAGCGCTGCAATTTCTGTTCTCCAGCCAAGTCCCATCCTCAACCTAATCAGTGCCCAGCTTGAGAAGTGTCCACATGTTGTCACTGTCTTGCTGGGAGACACTGCTGAGAGCTGTCAGAAGTTTTTCATTGTTTGAGAGCTTCATTTGTAACATTTCCATTAATGATGGCTACCATGCAAATTCACCCAATGTTGGAATTTTGGTCATTATATTTGTGGGACAAATGTATTGCTTGATTGTTTTCATGTCTTCTCTGTGGAGACCTATTAGGTGTGATGGTGTGTTGTCCTGACACTTCCTGTCAGGCCCCTCTACCCTGCTGCACCTTCAGGGTACCTCATGGGGTGACACCTGAACGTTTTAACCCAGTATCTGCAAAATTTACTGAGTTGTAACTTATTGCTTGTTTGCAAAGGTCAACAAGCTCTAATGATTACTTTCTGAAAGTTTCTTATGTCTAATGGTTCACAGGAAATTTTGCTAACAGACAAAAAAAAGGGAACACATGCTAACACAGGCAATTACATTATCCCCTGCCTTGGCAGAAGGCAAAAAAATAAAAACATAAAGTTTGTGTTTTGAGCTTATAGTTGATGAAAAATGACTTTTGTGACAAAGATGTCAAATTTTCAGATTTTACCATTAAAATAAATTATACCAAATTAAAATAAAGAGTCTGTGTGTGTGGGGGTGTGTGTGTGCAGATGGTAGAGCTGTTGCCTCTCAACGAGAAGGTTGCTGGTTCAAATCCCGACCGCAGGCCTTTGCATGTTCTCTCCGTTCATGCGTGGGTCTCCTCCCACAGACCAAAAACATGCATGTTAGGCTGATTGGTATTGTCCCGAGGTGTGAGTGAGAGAGTGAATGGTTGTTTGTCTCGTTTGTCTCTATGTGTCCCTGTGATGGACTGGAGACCTGTCCAGGGTGTCCTCTGCCTCTCAAACAGCGATGGCTGGACTTGGGCACCAGTGACCCCCCCGTGACCCCAAAAAGAAGAAGCGGGTAAAGATAATGTATGTATGGATGGAAGAGTTGAAATTATTTAAGACATTTGTACATTTTGAAATGGGTGTAAACAGAAATATAAAATATTTTCTTTATTTTTAACAACATTTTTGGATTTGGCCTGTGGGGGCTTGAATCAGCTGCAGAGTAGCCTCAGATAATGAGGCGTCTTTAATCATGGAGACAGTAGTTTGAGTTGTTTGCATCTCATTTGAAGCATAGAGAAAGGGGTGGGGTGTGTAATCACTGTGATACAAAATATCTGAGAGCTTCCTGTTTGTTGGAACTGATCCGGATTCCTTACTGATCCTGACAGGAAGTGACAACAGACTTTCTCTGATCTGCACGCTGCAGAACAAAGAAAAAATAATAATACTTAGAATTGTATGATGCAGATTAATACGTTTATTTCCTGCTTAAAGTAGAAGCTAAACGATTCCTTTTTTTTGTATTTTTGAAAATATGCATACAGTAACAAAAACAATCTGATAAAATGTAGTACAATGCCTACAGTTGACGTGTTTTACATTTACTTTATGCAAGTTTTAAAAATGCAGCTCTTGACAGCGTTGTGTGAACATTTCCGATGCTGATCAGCAACATTCACGCTGACGGAATAAAGATGAAACGGAGTACATCAAAATAGAAATCCTTCAGATTGTGAGCTAAAGTTGATTTTGACTCAAACCAGGCTCTGACTGAAACTGACAGGATGGGATTCTTGTCAGAAAAAATCAGTCCAAGATGCAGTTCTGGATAGGTGACTGGTGAAAACAAAGATCTTTCAGTGTCTCACACACTCATTTCATACGACAACTCAAGACCGTTTGAAAAATGAATAATTATTTATGTGATGCTTACTTAAACTTGGTCACTTTAAAAACATCCATCATGCTATAATGATGTCAGAATTCATCTGTATAAATTTCATTAATTTACATTTCACAAATACCTTCCTTAGATAGGCCATCCAGTTATTTTACTTTTTCATCATTTCTATGTTTATAACCTGTGTAGAAAAAAAAACTGAATTTTTCCATAGCTCCATCTGATCATTTGCATCTAAAACGATATTCGACATTTGTTATTCCATCAATCAATACCATCTCTTCCATTCTCTGTGTGCATAATCTCAGAACCTGCATGCAAAGCGCTTAACAATAACATGTATGTTATACAAGAAGCCATATATCATCCCTGGATGCATTTACATCCTGTTAACAATTTCTCAGGGCAGATTAGAAGGCGCTGAGACAGCAGCCC
>JBBPBX010019810.1:0-16632 GCA_038048925.1 Garcialebias charrua | reverse complement strand
GAAATATTTTATGTCATAGATGTCACAATACGAATGTGTAATTTGGCAGACGTTTGTGTTTTTGATGTCATTGTACAAAACACACACAAAGAACAGAATGCTCTACAGTCAAATGCTATGTATCGTAGTTTTCACTGTATAAGTCACAGTTTTTTTGCATAAATTAGCATGCCTGCAACTTATGCAGAGAAGCAACTTATTTATGTTTCTTTCCCCTTACCCATTTTTTGTCTGAGATGGATAATTTTATTCATTCTGACATGGAAAATATTGAACACTACCATTTGTAACCTCTAGAGGCCCCTTGACTAGTATGGCAAGTCATGTGTCTCATTAATAGGTAAAAGTGGCTCAGACACTAGTATGGCAAGTCATGTGTCTCATTAATAGGTAAAAGTGGCTCAGACACTTGGCTTGCCATACCAAGCCACATTCATCTCGCTCTGGAACTCCTGCAGCAAACGTCAAATAAGTTGATTTCACCGTGCCGCCCAGGTGAAATTCAGCTGATTTGACCATTGAAGTGCATTTATTAAGTAAAAGTTCAACTGAGACACACCTTTACTATAATGTCAGGCAAACGAATAATTGTTTTAGGTGATTATCTTGTTAAATTTTGAAGAAATGCATAGCGAGTCGTTCCTCTGCGCACTTCCGCAGCTGCAAATTGGCTTTTGAAAGGCAGCTGATCTGATCATTATGTGAAATCTAGACATTTAATATCCCTGAAAAGTAAATATACTTAGAGTAAATAAACCACTGGGTGCATTTTTTTGGTCCTAGGACTGTTTTTTTAAGAAGTACATACCCAAAGTTGAGTAAGAAAAACATTAAAAAGTGAATTTTGCACATTAGGTCCTCTTCTGTTCTGGCTTCTGAAGGAGGCAGTCGCCTTTTTTCCTTCCTCCCGGAGCTAATCCGGAAGGTGAACACGATCTCTGAGGATCGCAGATCATCCGCTCGGATTGGGACTCTGGACGCTGGTGATCAACACCTAAGAGACACAGCTGGGCCAGAGGAAAAAGTCCAGAATTGGACCATATCAGAGTTGCCCAACAAGACTCAAGGCTTGAAGGAATTATACTGTCTGCCTGAAGTGAAAAATATTTGTAATCCTTATCTGACTTTACCCTAAACAACCTTGGAAAAAGGCTGGATGTCAAATTTCTCCTGAGATGTGTTTTTCTGAGGCAAACAGCTGCACTATCGCTACACCCCCCCCCCCCAGAGAACTTTTTCTATGAGCGTTATCGGAGGCCGGCTGATTTCACCTCAGAAACTGTTTGCTATCTGGAATGTCTCTCAAAATGCAACATGTGATTGTCTTAAATGTGCTTCTGGTATAGTTTTTACTGTCTCATGTGGTGTCTTGGTAGACAAAATGTGATAGATTTTTTTAATACCAACGCTGTGACCCTCATGGTCCTTTCCTTGTTTTTCACACCTTTGACCTTCATCCCGATACGGATGGGAGAGGCCGCGCTGAAGAACATAATGTGATATGATGTCTCATGTGGTCTGATAAACAGCAGCTTCACACACTCACCGGCCCCCTTCCGGATGACTGTGCGTACATATTCACGCTGTACTGGTGAAAACTTGTGCAATGTTAATAAAAGTACTCTGACTCTCTGACTCTGACTTTAAGGAAAAATTAGACTGAGACACACCTTTGATACAATTTCTAGCAAACAAATAATTGTTTTTATGTGTTAATCTTGTTAATTATTTCGTTAATGTCCTCACGTGCACGTTCCAATGGCTGTCATTTGGCACCCAATCGATTTTTGGCACAACACCAGCCCACATTTCCAGGTTGTCAGCTGTGACATGTAATAGATGCATCATATTTGGCTAAGCAATGTATTTGTTTTTCCCCCCACTTTATTAGACATATTTGAACTGATGCGACATGTACGGCGGCAAGTACAGTATTTGTATTTAAAAGTTTGCACGGGAAATTTTTTCTCATTAAAATCTTTTTTTAAAAACGTCATCTGATTTCATCCATCATAAAATAATTAAATCAATATTTTCTTAGATTGATATTACTATAAACTACTCCTATAATAACTAATCCTATAATAACCCCTTTTTCTCAGTTTGACCTCTGCGGATGCATCCTTAACAAGGACTTCAGTAAGTTTGAACATTTCTGTAGGTCACAGAAGACTCTGTACACAAGACTTTTGCAAGATGGGATTACCTAATTAACTTCTTTAAAAACGTTGCACTCGTTATGGATTGAATTCCATCTGATTGTTAGAGAGTGCTTAATCAATTAATTGTGTTAATGACCCATTAATGATGGTGCACAAGGAATTCTAATGAGCCCCCTTAATTTAAATATTATCTCACTGTTTAATCAATGAGTTTAATTATTCACATGATATTTTCGGTGGAATCAATTTGGCCCTGGGTCGCTGCGGCAAACTGCTGATTCTGAGCTCCTGTGATGATTCGTCATGGAACTGGTCATTCAGCTCAAAATCTTCCTTTAATCACACAGACTATAAACCCTTTGGCACAAATCCATATGTTTTCATGTGGGAGAGTAATTCTGATCATTTTGATATCAATTTTAATTGACCCCGAGTCACAGTTTACATCTGTCTGAGAGACATGTTTTAATTAGGGAGATGAGAAAGTTGCAATTACATCGCCTCAGTCTCAGAGTGGCCTTTGCCATTAACAGAGACAAATAGTAGGATCCCACATGTTGGACAATCTACCGGTTATTTAGTCATTACTCAGTGTGCAGGATTAGGTCACTGTCAGGCTTTTAACACTTAGGCTCTGGAACGAACAAACTTTATGGATAAGCTGAAAGCTGCAAAGTTCATCTGCCCTTGTGTTTACAATAACTGCTGTTTTTGTGCAGAAACACGTCCACAATACAAGCACGTGTTTTCTCTAATTGTTACCACCAAGTTTCTCTTTATGGAGTCCCTGAACCTCTGCTCTTCCTCTCCTCCCTCCTTCCCTTCTTTTCTCCGGAGCAAACTGGAAGGCCTCAGTCATCATCCTCATTTAAGCTTAAATTTGGTGGGATCAAAGGTGGCCAGCTGGGCGGGGGAGGGCAGCAGATGGTTGCGTGCTCACGGGGGGACCTTGCAAAGGCCCTTCAGGTTTTAACACCTCCTCTCCCCTGGGTGCCCGGGCGGGGGGGATCCGGCTCGGGGAACCTACCTGAGCTCAGTGGCATGGCCAGCAGGCTTCCAATGCACCGCCCCCTGCTTGGCTCACATATGGTGCCAGCCATGGGGTCCTTGAGCTGCAGCTCTGACCTGAGGAAAATACACAGTGGAAGGGCAGAGGAAGGTAAGCCTCACTCATGAAGATGAGTGCAAGGAAACAAGTCTGTCCATGAACTAAACAAACTGTAATATGGATGAGACAATAAACGGTGCACGCTGATTTTATCAAAACAAATTGTTAAAATTACAGATATGGATAAAATGCAGAAAACAGTTTTACAGCTGTTTTTTAGATGTTGTATATCATGCTACATGTAAGAGCTCACTGTAAGAGTCTGCAATGGCTATGAATGGATGGGTACAGGGACTGCAGGTGCTGGGTAGCTTCATCCTCACCTCAATCATGAAAAAAAAAAAAATTGCATGTCACTTGGGCATAATTGTTTGTATTAACTTTTATGTTTTTAGTTGTGTTATCCTATTTTATTTATTTTTCTTTCTCGATTGTCTTTTCTGTCTTTTCAAAATAAATAAAAATAAATAAATCAGTTGCCCATCCACAAGTTCAAAGTTTCATGAAAAGAACCTGCTGATAATCTAAAGGAGAATTTATGGTCTGGGATTATGACTTTAATGTTTGGCATTGAGAACACAAATGTGTCTTTGTGAATTGAATTATACTAAGTAATAAGTCCTGTGGGCAGATTCGTCCACTGACCAATGTTTCTTGTGAGGATAACTATTTTTCCATAAATCCATCTTAAGTAGTCACATTTCTCCTCGTGGCTAATAGGATCATGATGGGAATAATCTGTACAAATCTGACAGAAAAAAAAAGGAACGTCCTGGCCTTCAACTTCTTCCTTTCGGTAAATGAACAGTTTCAAGAGTCTTTCCTGTGGGAGGACTTGGTGGTTTGCCAATAAAACTGGAGGTCTGGTGGTGAGGGGGAGATGGTTTGGCCACTAATACTGAAACTTTACAGGTTGTACTAACTATGTGTTTATGTGTGTGATATTAGCACCGCAAAGCGTAACTAAAAATATCAACAACTTTTAGAAGGGAACACACAATTTCACAACTTTTTTAAACTATAAATACGTTTATTTTTACTTAGAAACTTGTTCCAAAACATGTATTTTGCTATAGCTGTTCACAGTGAAAACAGACATGCAATGATTTTCACAGCTGACCAAGGGAAATGGTTTCTGATCAGGCAGTTGTTCCTCCTCCTCACCTTGTCACTCGCACGCCGGCATCACAGTAGCCGTACACACACACACACACACACACGCACACGCACACGCACACACACACAGTACGACCTAGCAAACCACTTATTGTCATATCACGCTCTGACAGCACTCGGATGTGATTCCGCTCTGTGTTTACTCACCTGCTTTAATGTACAATCACCCTTCACTTGGCCCGTCACAATGCAAACAAGAAAAGAATGGCACAAGAGCAAAGTCTGGACTTTGATGCTGATTTTTAGACATTTTCCAGCTTGACAGTCAGAATAGATGAAATAAAAAATCTGTTAGTAAATTTTATGATCTTCTGATTTTTTTGTGTGTGTAAATATACAGCAGGGCCTTCTGCGCTTTTGGAGAAGGCCTAATAATTCAGCACATATGGAATCTTACATTTAAATATTGTTTAATATATATTTTATATCAAATATGTTTTTTCAATGCAGTTTTTCTTTTGTTCTGTTTTCTCATTGTTTTTGTGAATTATTTCGCAGTTGAACAAGAAACTTATTAATTCATGAAAATATATTTAACTGATCAACTTCTCTTAAATTTAAGTGTCCATGGTCAGAAACATGTTTGAAAGTTCTTCATCACTTGGGACTTCACTGTCATCAGAGAAGGCTAACATCAATCAAAGTTCAAATATTTTTTGCCTTTTAAGTTACACCTTTTTCAATGAATGTGCAAGTCCTGCGACTTACACACCGAGGCGACTAATAGACATTCTTCCCATATTTATAACCCAATTTTTGGGTGAGATCTGACAATTTATTCATTCTGACATGAAAAATATTTAACTTTACCATTTTCAGCCGCTAGAGGGCCCTTGAGCCTTATGGCAAGTCAAGTGTCTCATTAATAAGTAAAAGTGGTCATTAATGAGACACTTGGCTTGCCATACAAAGCCACCTTTGTCTTGTTCCAGAACTCCTGGAGCAAATGTCAAATCAGCTGCATTTTGCCGCACTGCCCAGGTGAAATGCAGCTGATTTGACCATCAAAGTGCATTTATTAAGGAAAAGTTAGACTGAGACACACCTTTCGTATAATTTTGAGCAAACATATACTAATTGTTTTTTAGGTGGTTATCTTGTTAAATTTCAAAGAAATGCTCAGCGAGTCCTCCCTCTTCGCAGCCACAAATCTATTTTTGAAATGCAACTGATTTGACCATAAAAGTGCATTTATTAAGGAAAAGTTAGACTGAGACACACCTTTTCTATAATTTTGAGCAAACACATAATTGTTTATAAGTGTTAATCTAGTTAAATTATTTTTAAAGTCCTGCCATTTCGCAGCCAATCGATTTATGGCACAACACCGGCCAACATTTAAGGGTTGTCAGCGGTGATGCGTAATAGATGCAACATATTTGGCGAAGCAACTTATTTATGTTTTTTCCCACTTTATTAGACTTATTTGGACTGATGCAACTTATGGGGTAGTGTGACGTGTACGGCAGAGAATACGGTATTTACAGGATGAGTTTGTTAAATAACTGTTGACCAAAACAGACTAATCACTGTTCTGATTGGGCGGTACCAAAACACAGGACTCGGAGCCTTCAGGAAGGGCAAGCAAGTCATTTTTTGTTTGTTTGTTCCTGACCACATGGAGATTTGTGATGCATTCAATTGCAACCTGTAAATGTGATTTATAGTTGTTTTTAAAAATGAAGGTGAAATATCCCATTAAAGTTGTCATTATTACAGTTTGGTTTTGTTACATGAATACAGTTTATAGAAACAGTATGTTGTGAGGGTTAGTGTTAAATACCAGTCTCAGTTATTGAAAATACATGTTATGCTTGAACACAGAAGTTATACTTGACTATGATCATTTTATGGTCATATATCGGTGTCTCCCCCCTCTGCAGAATGTCTACATTTGTACGTCACTATGTGCTTATTTGTGCGAGGTGTTTTTTAATATTATTAAAAAAAATTCTCAGGCATGAAGAAAGATTTTAATAGGAATTGTTTTGCCTCCATTTCCTAATGTGTCTAATTTCAATAAATTTTGTCTGTTTAAGCAGATCTCACTTGTAAATGAGTCTTCGGGTCTCAATGGAACTTATCTGTCTAAATAAAGGTTGAATGAAATGTGAGCCGCACTGCATGATGGATAATGTTGGGACAGAAAATGGTTGACTTTTTCAGGTTTTGAGTTCAGATGGGTTGTCCCTGTTGGTTTTTCTGTTTAGTGCTGGGTTTGCATTTATGATCAGGTTGCTGCTAGTGACTGTAAAACAATTGACACCATAAGTCAGATGTTTTACTTGAAGCATAAAAAAAGGAAACCATAACTCCAAAATGTAATCATCGTCAGCCTGTAAGTAACAACATAACCAACTAAAGACCTTATTGTAAAAGTCACGGTTTGCCACTGAAATCATACATTAACCAATATTTTCAGTATAAACCAACCAGGTAATAATGTTCATGAATGTGTCATGAATTTCAAATTGATCAATTATTAAGCTTTATGAATACATGTGTATTTAACATTGTTTTTTTTTTACCCAACAGAACAGTGTTTAATGAATCAATGGCAAGTTTTAACTATCCTTTAACATTTAATGGGAAGGTTTACACAATGTTTAATTACTGGTGCCAAACTCTGAACACAATGATGCTATTGGCTAAGTTGTAACTGAGATCTACAGCTCAACAAAAGCTTCTGGGCTCATTGCACTCTGGGACAAAGGTGCCATCCAAGAGCCATTTATCTTAGAGCATCACAGTGAAAGCAAGAAGTTGATTTAGCTGGCATGAGTGTTTTCTTCCTATATGTCTTTTGTTTGTCTCCTCGTGTGTGCATGTGGAGGTCTGAGAGTGACCCATTGTGGTCAGACACCTGCCCAAAGGCTTCTTGTCTGACCGATGAATCAGAGTCTTCAAGGTGTCTTTGAAGGAGTCTATTGTTTGCCATTGTTCTTTAGCCTTAAACGTCTTGTCATGTGTCTCCTTCTGCACACGGGACACAAAATAAATCCACAGCTGACAGCAGCACAATGGATGGCCTGGGACAGCGTCCCATTAACCATCTCTTCTAGCTCTGAACATACATAGAAAAAGTGATGTTGGATCAGAGACAGGAGCATATCTTCTCTATCTTTGCAATGGATGAATAAACTTAAGGAAAAAAATATCAGAACAAGTAAAGGTCCCAAAAAAGTCTTCCCCTTATTTTTTCCAGACTTTCCTTTTTTTTTGTTTTTTTGATTTATCTCTTTATTTGGGATGTCACACCTGGTATCATTCATGCGCTGCATGGTCTGTCAGGACAGATTAGTTGCAGGGGCTCGTGCCTTGACAGCCATCGTACAGTATCAATATTGTGACGGTTGAGGAGCTACCCGTTCTCACATCTCTGCAGAGTGCAAAGACAATTGAAAAGAGGAAGCGTCACAAACCTGACACCCAAGTCACTTCAAGGAATCCCTTTCAAGAAGAAATAAAACCTCACCTGACAAAAGTAAAGTGAGTCCTGGACAAGAGTAAATAGCATCAAACAATGTGGGTTTTTCCACTTTTGTAAGGAAACCACTGGACCCATTTAATATTCAGGAATGTTGATTGATCATCTGTTGCTCATTGTTCATGCGCCCCTATTTTTAATAAATAAGAAAGAAAAATAAATGTTGTTTTATTCAAACTGATCCAAAAAGAGTGCAATCACATGATTTTATGCCTCATATTGGGTTTTACAGAAGCTAATTTAGGTATTGTAACATTGAGCATGATGTTGTTGATAAAAAAGAAAATTGTCTAGCATTGATTTTTATTCAAGTTTTTTTTTTCATTCATTCATTCAACCTTTATTTATACAGTTTGAACAAATGTAACAATTTCCTCTAACAAAGCATGTCAACCCCAGTTACTCTCGTAAACTGTAGATTGTCAACTGGGATGTGAGTCAAATGAAAACAATACATAAAAATTTAACATTTAACTTGATGCAAATCTCACTGAATGAATTGTTCAAGTACATAGTTTCTTGATTTTACCCTTTTTGTTACTTTGCTGCTTTGCATACCGGTAAGTCATATTAGAAAGGTGAGTCTTCCTTTTGATAGTGCAAAATAGTTTGAGACCAAGTGATAAAGTAACTTATACACTACACTACACGCGTTCCGGCTCCGCCCCGCTCCGGTCCGACCTCCGCAGCAAATACGCACCCATTATAATCAATGACAGAATTTACACTGTCTCCGCACGGCGGCGGCGAGCAGCGGAGAGCGGACGGCAGTCCGTCAAAATTAGAAATTTTTCTATTTCTGCCGGATGACGGAGCTGTGCCGTAGTCAACTTTTGAAGATTACGTCGCACCAACAGGAAAAGGAACGAGCACAACATCTGTTTTTACAAAATAAAATCACCACGGGCGGACTAATCCTAGCTCTATACGGATTTATTTGTACAAAAATGCTGTCAAACTATCATTTATGACTACGCCTACAAACGCAATACAATAAATAAATAAATAAATAAAGTATTTTATTCTGAAATGTAATACATCACTTCCTGTTGCTCAAACCATGTCCTGTCGCTCATTTACGAGAGAAGATCAAGGCAGCAATATCTACAGTTGTTCTCCTTCTTCCACCGAATGAATTGTTTTGTTCTGACTTCATTATTTATCACTTGATTTATCGCGCGATCTCGCAATTCCCGCGCATGCGGGATCCATGCATCCATGCGGACCTGAGCTGAGCGGAGGAAGTGGAAATTGGACTCGCACAGCTGCGACCTGCGGAGCGGAGCGGGGCGGAGCCGCATGTAGTGTATTTTTGGCGTAAAACATTCATGAGCCTTTTTAAAGGGGACCACAGATAGGTTTTTAAAAATTTTATGGTATGTCTGTGGGCTATCCAAACAATGTTCATTCAATTTAATACACAAAATAATTCTTAGATTATCAATTATACCCTTTTTATTTCTGCCATTTTTAACTTTCGTTTTGAACGACTGGTTTATGATAATGAGCTCTCATGGCCACACCCTTCAAAGATCTGTTTACATTAACTCCGCCCTCTGTAACAGCCAGTATCTCTAAGCTGTTGTTGTTTTAAAATTAGCTCTTTTTTAAAAAGGGTTAGTGTTAACCTATCCTGCTCACCCTAACCTAAGCTTCAAAGCAGCTCTGCACCGTGATGGACAGAGAGCAACAGCTACAGTCAAAGTCAACTTTATTGTCAGAACTGCAATATGTACAGGACATACACAGGATTGAAATTGCGTTTCTCTCAGTCCCTCGGTGCAACAGTAACCATCTAAACACTAAACACTAAAACATTTAATAAACATAAGCATAAAATAGTAAAAGTGTAACACTGTCCTGAGTTTTTTCATAGTAGTATAAAAGTATGAAAATTTACACCAACACTGAAACACCAAACACCCCTAAAACACCAAACACCCAATGAACATAAGCATAAAATGAAATAATAAAAGTGTAATACTGTCCTGAGTTTTTGCATAGTAGTATAAAAAGTATAAAAAGTATATCTATAAAATAAACTGAAGGTTCTAGCATTGACATTTGCAAAGAGTGGCACAGCAGCATATGAGTTAATGTACACAGTATATGTATGAGGTAGTTGATGTTGGTATAGAGGCAAAGTGGCATATGCAGTAAGGCACATAAGGCACATTTGGCATCCTTAGATAAGGCTAGTCAGAGAATACTGTATATGTATCAGCAGTAGTGTAGATATAAAAGTAGTGTAAATGTAAACAGTAGTAATAAATGTAAAACAGTAGTAATAAATGTAAACCGTATTAATAAATGTAAACAGTGAATGTAAACAGTAGTATGACTATAGGCAGTAATGTAATACAAACATTAGTGCAAATATGAGAAGTAGTGCAAACTGAATGAGCACATGACCGAGAGTTTAGTGAATAACCCGTTTGATGACACAGGGTCCAGTGTTAAAAACTTTGTGTTGTGTGGTAATGTGTGAGAAAGTTTTTTGTGTTAAGGCAGTTCAAATGGGAGGGGAGGCAGAGCAGGCAGAGTGTTTAGCATTCTGACTGCCTGATGAACAGAGCTGTCTCTCAGTCTGCTGGTTCGAGCCTGGAGACTTCTCAGTCTCCTCCCTGATGGCAGCAGTCTGAAGCAGCTGTGTAGTGGGTGTGTGGGATCACCTGCCATGCAGAGGGCTTTCCGAGTGAGGCGGTTGCTGTGTAAGGCCCTGTTTACACGGACACTGTGTGGGGGAAACGGATGTTTTGGGTATGTTAATTAGGTGAAAAGTTTTGCATTGACACGGTCGAATTCTGTGGATACGACTCTCTCCCCCTCCACCCCCCGTCCTCATGATTTCATTGTAGTTACCATGCTGGGCCATTAGATGGCGCTGTGATTTTTGGAACCTTCACTACTGCGCATGCGCTGCCTGAGGTAAACAGACCAGCTGCCTTGTCTGTTTTCCTCTCTGGCTAAAATCAGCTAACTACAAGTTGTTGTCAACAAGTTAACAACAAGTTAAAGCTGGAATTTGGATAAGAGTCAACAGATTTGAGTCAGTGGGACTCTCTTCATCTAACAAGCTGCACACCACACACGCTGAGCCTGTGGACCAGAACCAGAACCGCTGAGTGGACTGTGGACCAGAACCGGACTTTCCAGCGTGATAAACAGCTGACTTACAGCAGGTAAATCAACGTTCTTAATATAATGTTTGCTTGTGTTTACTTTGATCACACAACAACTGAGTTTTTATTTATTTATTTATTTCTGCCAGGTGGAGAAGCTGTCGCTCCAGCAGGCAGACGGTTCGGCGGTTCTGATGGGTCCAGATGAACACACAGCACGAGTCCAGTTCATTAACATAGTTACAGTTCGGTTCACGTGTTTTAATAGTGTGTTCAGTTTAATTCTCAGTGTTTGTGTTTAAACTTTGGTGCTGAATAAATAAATAAATAAATAAAAAATAAACCTGCTGTCTTCATTTTCACAGCACGTTACGCACTGTTTAAAAAATGTAACGAGTCCAGATAGATACTGTAGTTCAGATAAATTTACATCTCCCACGCCAACATAAATACTGTTTATTATTGTTAAACTGTTATATTTTGCAACGTGACACGTGAAATGTCAGACTGTCCACGCGCATGCGGGCTGCGCGCATGTGGTTGACACAAAAGCTCCACGGGAGATGTTTACATTATCAGCGGGGGGTCAGCGAAAAACTTCCACCTTGAGAGCAGGGTCAGAAAAGTATCGGTGTCATCGAGGGGGGCCAGCAGCGTCGTGTAGGCGATAAGCAAAGTCGCAAAGAGAAAGTAGCGGTTACACTCAAAATACGCGCCGTGTAAACTGGCCCTAAGTCCTGCAGTGAGGGCAAGGAGGTGCTGACGATCTTCTCAGCTGCTCTCACGATGCGCTGGAGGCTCTTGCGGCAGGATGCAGTACATGCACCAAACCACACCGTGATGCAGCTGGTCAGGACACTTTCTATGGCACCCCTGTAGAAGGTGCACATGATGGGGGTTGAAGCTCCAGCCCTTTTCAGCTTGCGGAGAAAGTAGAGGCGCTGGTGAGCCTTCTTGGCCAGTGCTGCAGTGTTCCTGCTCCAGGACAGGTCCTTTGAGACGTGCACTCCCAGGAACTTGGTGCTGTCCACTCTCTCCACTGCGGTGCTGTTGATGGTCAGATGCACGTGACGTGCAGCAGGTCCTCGGATGGATGGATGGATGGATGGATGGACGGACGGATGGATGGATGGAAAGATAAAGCTTGGACCTCAGTCAGTAAAGAATCCATCTGTCTGGGTTCAGGAAGGCAGGATGTTTGATGGAGCTGACGTCGTGGAGGAGGAGGACGCAGCTGCTCTAAGCGTTGCACCTGTTACCTGCTCAGGAGTTGACAGAACTCTTCAGCGACGCAGAGGATGAAGAATTCAATGAGTTTGAATAAAAATAAATAAATAAATATATTTTTTGGTGTTTATCTTGTTACATTTTAAAGAGATGAAGGTTGTTGCATCATGTTAGTAACATGTAGTAACAAGTAACATGCCTCAATAGGTAAGTGGAAACTGCGTTGGTTTTCCGTCCCAAACCTTATGGGTTCAATTCCCACATGGTACAACGTTTTTTTTTTAATTCATTCCAGATTAAAAAAACACAAGAAAACTATTTACAAAACAACAAGAAATAAAACAATACATGAAATGAAAGGAAGCAGAAGAAGAAAATAATCTTATCTGCCCTTTCTCAAACTAATTTTTTTTCAAACACTCTTTTATTGGATAAAAAAAAGTAGAATGTGTTAACAGGCATATTAACTCCTTTTTTTTATCCAATAAAAGACAAACGTAAAATTAGTTGTTTGAATCGAGTGTTTGAAAAAAAAAAGTTTGAGAAGGGGCAGATAAGATTATTTTCTTCTTCTGCTTCCTTTCATTTCATGTATTGTTTTATTTCTTGTTGTTTTGTAAATAGTTTACTTGTGTTTTTTTAATCTGGAATGAATTTATAAAAAAATTAAAAAAAACATTGTACCATGTGGGAATTGAACCCATAAGGTTTGGGACAAAAACCCAACGCTGTTTCCACTGACCTATTCAGGCATGTGAATTTAGCTGGTCAACTTCTCCTTTAAACGAACCGCCCCTCATAAAATTCTGGCTACGCCCATGTTTTATACTGAAGTGGGTTGAGCCTAACCAGGGGTTGCTAGGTGAGGGGCTGGACTCAGGTTTGAGGTGGGTTGTGGCTGCGGTTTGTGACGTCACAAACCGCAGGATTTGAAAACGAAGTGTTTCTATCAAAGATAAATAAATATACTTAGAGTAAATAAACCACTGGGTGCATTTTTTTGGCCCTAGGACAGTTTTTTTTATGAAGTACATACCCAAAGTTGAGTAAAAAACCCATTAAAAAGTGAATTTTGCATCTGTGGTCCCCTTTAAATTTGCGTATGCTTTTTAGAGCTTTTTATGCTTCATGGTTTAAAATAAATCCCTGTAATGACAGAAGCTATATATAAATGATATCTCCAGCCTACTATACAGATCTGTGAAAGAAAATCAACAAAAAGTCCTATAAAAACAAAATGAAACGAACAGACGTGGAATGGAAGTCAGAAAATGGAAAAAAGGAAAGGAAACAAAAAAAATCCCAGGGTGATTACAAGATCTGCATGCCACGGTACAATTACTATCACTTTGAATTTGAAATGGCCATTTAAAGGGCAGCAGAGCATCCTGGAAAATTAAACCGGAGCCTAATTAGCACACTCCAACCTGACAACGGAGCAGCTTTCAGCTCGACTGGGCAGAGCAGTCAAGCAGGAGGAAACCAGTGACTGAAGGACCACGAAGGCCCTGTCGCTCCTGCTCTGAACCTCCCACAACTGTGAGAAACACTAACGCATACACAGAGAAGGAGAAAGCATTAGAATACACTGATTTCATTTCAATATCTTGTGAATTATTGTCTAGAAGTTTCCTCTAGAAACTGATGCATGCACAACTATCATTGATGAGCATGTGACCCAGTGATGTGTGATCACTGCTGTAAGAAAATACTACCATTCATTTTTTTAAATAAAATTTGTTCATTTTTAAAATACAATACAAAACAATCCCATAAATGATAACATATAAAATATAAAAAGAAAAGTAGCAGAAAGAAGAAAAAATCTTATTATATCTTCCCCTTTTTCAAACAATTAGGTAATCAAAAATAATCTTCAGTAACAGTACAAAATGAATAACTCTTTCTAATTTTTCCAACTAATACAATACACATTACGCTACTTCATATATATATATTTTTAACAAATTAGTTTTGATCATTTTCATGTACTCATTGACTTGGCATTTTTAACTACATTCTCCAAGCCATTCCATAATCTAATTCCCTGGATTGAGGTAGAACGTCCCTTCAAACTAGTTCTGAATTTTGGTTTGACAAATATCTCTGTTCCCTTGAGATTATAAGAACATTGGATCAATCTATTTGGCATTCTTTGATCGGCTCCGTTACGTAGTGAGGGTGGGGGGTCTGGGATGTGGCCTTGTGGGGCATTGGGACTGGAGGGGGGGGAGGTTGGGGTTTGGGGCGCCGGGGGGTTAGGGCTGCTTGGGCGGGGAGGACCTTGTCTTCGACCTGGGGAGGACCGGGGGGGGTTCTGGGGGATATCTACTGGGGGCGGCATGCGGGCCCTCGGGTGGTCGGTGGCGGCGGTCATGGGTCGCCGGTCGGTGACCCGGCTGTGCTGGGGTGGTTTCGGGGTGGGTGCCGGGGGCTTGGGACTCTGGGGGCGTGTCGTCCCCGGGCTTGGGCCTGGTGGGGGTCGGGGGTCTTGGGCTCTGGCGGGCGGGTCGCCGGGCTATGGGCTGGCTGGCGCTCTGGTGCCCGGCTCTGGCCGGGGGCTCTCGGCTCGCTGGTGGGTTGGGGTTCATATGCTGGGGGGTGGGTGTCTGGGGGCGTGACTGGTGGCCAATGGGAGGGGGCGGGCAAACCCAGCCTGGGTGTCTAATGTGTTATGTGTTCTGAAAGTTGTTAATATGAAGGGTGGGTATAGTATTTCTTCTGGGGTGGGGATTAAGTGGATGTCCTGGATGATGGTCTTGGACTATACTTGGCCGGTGTGCGGGCCCCGGTTGGGGCCTGTTCTTGGTGCTTCCTGGCTCTGTCGACGGTTGGGCGGGCGCTCTTGGCCGTGCCGTCCATGTGGGATTTTGTGTCCTCTTGGACGGCGGGCTGACTGCGGTTCGCAGGGGTCGTGGCGGCCCTGGTGGGTGTGGGCTGTTGGTTCTGCTGTTGGCGACCCTCGGGGCCGTGTCCCTCTCTGGTCTTGGCTCAATGTCCTGGCGGTCGGAGAGGTGTTTCCTTTACCTCACTCCTTGGGTGGACCTTGGCGAGCTGGGGGGGTAAGCAGGGTCAGCGGGGGAGCTGACTCGCTGTGGGAGCACTGTTCCTGCAGATATTTTTCTCCCCATCCCTCAACACGCACCTCCGCCCTCTTCATCTTAAATTAATACATGTAGGGAATTTGGGTCTCGGGTGTGCTGCAATGGTTTTACATCTCTGTTGTTAAGAGCACCTGGGACTCAATTTTATATACACTTTAGACATTCATTCATAAACATCTTCATAAAAGTCACATATAGGGAATGGAGTGAGCACTATGGCTATGGGTGGCGGGATGACATCAATCTCGCCCCCATGCCTATGCTCACTCAACATTATGCATCTAGACAATTAGGGCCTGGGTTAGAGTTGGAGTGGAGGGGAAACTGGTATAATGCTAGCCTTTGCTCCTTCTCTTTCCCTTTTAAATACACTTTACAACAACACTCACCAACAGTACATTTGGGGGCGGGGGTGTGTGTGTCGGGGTCTTGATTTGTTAATTTCAATTTTATTTATTTATGTATTTATTTATATATTATTTATTTATTTTTCTCTTACCCCCTGGTTGCCTTGCGGACATTCTGGGGGTGGGCCGTCAGGGGTTGTGCTGGGGTGTGGGGGGGTTCGGGGCCTGCGGGTTCGCCGTGGGCGGGGCTGGCAGTGCGCTCCCTCTGGGGCTGCTTGGACTCGGGTGTCCTGTCCTGTCGGCGGGGCGCGGGGTGTGCCGGATCTTGGGACGTCTGCTGCTCTCCACCCCAGAATGAATGGGTCTACCTCCTGGGTTTGGATGTGGGCTGCCCCATGTAGGGAGCAGGTACATGTCTTGGACCTAGGGGGTATAGAGTGTGCATCGGGATTATGAATGGAGCGTGTCGTTATTGTTTGTCTTTCTGTGACTGAGGGTGAGGATGAGGGTGGGTCTGAATGAGTGTGTCTGTGTATGAATGTTTAAGTGTCAGGCTGGGACTTGGACTGCCCCCTCTCTGATACTTCTGAGGCTACCCAGTGTCGCGCTCCTGCCACGTGGCCCCCTGGTGGGTGTTCCTCTGCCTACGGGCGTGCTTGGGGCCCTCACTATCTGGGGCTGGGCGCTTGGGCGTTTGTCAGCTCGGCCTGGTGGCTGCCTGGTGGGGCTCGGGTCCTCTGGTCCTGTCAGGTCTGGACCTGAGGGATGGGCGTCCCCGGTGCCCGAGCCTCGGTGACCGGCCCTGGGGCTACGTCGGTGCAGCGGGCTCCGGCGGGGGCCTGTGTATTGTCGCTGTTGACCCCGGGGGGTCATTGTGTGTGGTCCCTGGTGGGGTTCGT
>JBBPBX010019809.1:0-37124 GCA_038048925.1 Garcialebias charrua | reverse complement strand
TCCCATAAATGATAATGTACAAAATATTAAAAAATGAAAGGTAGCAGAAAGAAGAATAAATCGTATTATATTAGATATTAGATATTATATTAGATTTAAGTTCATGACAAAAACCAACGCAGACATGTTCCTGTTTTTAGTATTTTGCATCACTTTATAATGTAGCTGTTTTGCTTTCATTAAAAAAAAATTATATTTCTTCTATTTACTTTTCATTTTATATGATTGTCTATTGTTGTCTGTACCTCATCTGTGTTCTTTGTTTAAAACAGTTCTCTCTTGTAAATGAGTCCTCGAGGCTCAGTGAAACTAACCTGTATAAATAAAGGTTGGATGAATGAATTTGTTCATTAGATGCACTGCGCTGCTGAAAGTAGACTTTTTCTGGGAATAAAGCTCTGCTGCAGGAAACTAAAATCTAACATTGGAGTTAAACTAATCTCTGCATAGTGCAGAGACAATGTGCAGAGGTGTTCTCGTTCCTCCATCAAAACCTCAGTGACCTTTACAACAACTGATAATTTAAAATGCAGCTTTGAAGTGGAGCCTTTAGCCACGTGATTCACTCCATTTCTGAGAAAATCTTTTCCAATAGGCTCCTCGTCATCACTGTCCAACAGAGTGTTCCTGATTGTGAATCAGATGTTTCAGCTCCAGCTCCTCGTGTCGTTCTACTTTGTGAGGATAACAGTTATTCTGAGTTAACCCTTTGTCTTTCTCCTCCTTCTTTTTACCTGCAGGCTCCTGAAATACAGTCGGCGAGGTGAAGAAAAAAAAAAAACATGGCTCTGAATTTGGCGACTAGAATGTTGGAGAAATAAAGTTCCTCCAGAGATGTCACTTCAGGAGATTTGACACAAGAATTTGAACTGACCGACACAAGGAGATCCAAGAAATAAATAAAATACATTTAAACCAAAACAAAATGCTGACTTGGCAAATAGATCAATACATAAATAAACCTGAGAAGCGCAGGGAGCATTACCTGAAGGAGCACTTGGTTGACAAGGACTCAGATGTGGCTCTGCTGGAGACTGGAAACAAACTGACTGAAGACATGAACAGGGGCCGATGAGCGAGTGGAGACACCTGGGCTGGATGAGACTGGGGACAGGTGAGTGGGTGTGGCTAGAAACAACAAGAGGAGGAGCCAATGAACAAACGGAACTCCTTAAAATGGACCACAGATCCAAAATTCACTTTTTAATGGTTTTTTTACTCAACTTTGGTTATGTACTTCTTAAAAAAAAACAGTCCTAGGGCCAAAAAAATGCACCCAGTGGTATATTTACTCTAAGTATATTTATTTTTCAGTGATATAAATGTCTCGTTTTCAAATCCTGGCGCGCTTGTGATGTCACAAGCGCCAGGACAACCCACCCCAACCTGAGTCCAGCCCCTCACCTAGCAACCCCTGGTGATGCTCCACCCACTTCAGTATAAAAGACGTCACGTTTTTTTTCCTGAGTTCATGTCAGCACAATGGCTACTAGAGTTCGATGTTTCGTTGTTGTTAAAATGCAGTACCGCTAATAACTAATTATCTATCAACAAAAAAACTTATTTACGGGCTCTTAAATCAACCGGACGACTGCTCACGGACCATATCCGGTCCGCGCCGGATGTGGTCCGTGAAAAAAGCGGTCCCCGCTAGAGAGAGCGTGTATAGCAGTTAGCAGCCAGTGTGTTACTCTGCAGCCTTATTGCTTGTTTTCGAAGAGTCAGACGAAGAGTTTTTAACATGGAGGGTGAACTTATGGATGTTTCTCAGCGGCCTACGCGACGCGTCAGCGCCTCATTTGCCCTGCCCAAAATGGCGTCTGCCTCTGGGTCTGACTCAGGGTCCCCTTTGGAGGGCGGAGTTAATGTCAACAGATTTTTGAAGGGCGTGGCCTTATCATAAACAGCCTGTTCAGAACGGAAGTGAGAAAAGGCACAACTAGAAAGGGGATATTTTATTATCTAAGAATTATTTTGTGCATTAAATTGAATGAACATGGTCTGGATAGCCCACAGACATACCATAAAAATTTATAAAACCAATATTTGGTCTCCTTTAAGAAACAAATATGAAAACAAAACTCAAAACTTAAACCCACACACTGAAAAACACTGATCCGGACCCAGCACATTTTCCTCCAGTTTACTTTATTTCTGTCAATATTATCTAAATAAGAAAACTAAGGAAGAAAAAAACGCTTGGATCACAAAAAGTACTCACATGTTACAGAGCACCCAATTTGCTGTTAAAGACATTCTATTTAGGAGTATTTATTTTAGGTTTAGATACAGTTCAAGCAGAGGAACCCTCAGGGTCCTTCTATGCCTTCAGAGAAGTCCTAAGAATTTGGCACATATGAAATGTTACATTTAATTTTTTTTACATGAAGTTCTTTCAATGTCGTTTTTCTTATTTTTCCTAATTTCTCTTATTTTCTGTAAACCGCTGTTGAACAGGAAACTTTATTTTTAATTCACAAAAGTGCAGTTATCCAATCAGATTCTCTTAAATTTGTGTGTCCAGGTGGAAACATGTTTGAAGGAACATTCTACAGGTTAGGACTTCACTGGCAGGAGAGAAGGCTGAGCGCAGTCAAAGTCTCTGCAAGATGAGTTTGTTTAGTAACTGAAAGAAAAATTAACCTATCACAGCGCTGACCTTGGGTGGGTGGGACCAAAACATGGGGCTCTGAGCCTTCAGGAATCCCCTGCAAAGCATTTTTTTTAAACACATGAAGATTTGTGATGCATTTGATTGCAATCTAAAAATTCAGAAATCTACAGTGAAATGTGTGCTGTTCTACAAAATAAAGTTCAGATACAGTACATCAGTCTAGTTGTATTTTGATTTTATTACATTATTAAAATTTATAGAAAGAGTAAGTTGTATGAGTTGCTGGTAAATGTCAGCGTGAATTGTTGAAACTACTTGTACTTGAACACAAGAGACTGGGTGAGCCACAGGGGCTTCTGGGTAATCTTCGGATAGGAAGGGAAATTTTCAGGTTATGTGTTCAGATGGATTGTCCCTGTTGGTTGTTCTGTTAAGTGGTATTTGTGTTCCAGTTGTTGTTAGAGACCGTAAAATAAATACCACCACAAGTCAGATGTTATACTTGATATATAAAAAGAGGAAAGTACTTCATGTTCATTGAGATTCTGGAATGTAAAACTGAAAGTAAAGTGATGCAATCGACTCTTTTACACTCTAGTAATGTTTCATCTGAAATGAAGACCTCGTGTAGTCCCCGTTCTCCACTAGATTCAGGAGTTTTTATTTCATGTCTTGTTACATTTAGGAGCGATTGGTTTTCAGAGCATTAAATACTGTTTATTTCAACCTGTTTAGTATTATAACAACTGATTTTTCTGCTTTTAACCTGCATTTTGTACGTTTTTTGGCACAACATGATAAATTCTCAGTTTTTCCTTACTCAAACAAGTACAGGTACTGTAGTTCTAAATTGAAATTAAATTGATTATAACTAATGCCTCCACACAACCGTCCATGTAGGAACAGTGTTTGTGAAAAGCCAAACATTTCTTTTTAATTGATTTTTAATTGATTTTATTATTGATTTTTGTTGTTTTATCATTGATTTTACTTGATTTTATCACTTGTTTTTATTTATTTTGTATCATTGATTTTAGTTGCACTTTGTAGCGCTTTGAGATTTTTGTTAATTAAAAGTGCGTTACAAATTAAATTCATTATTGTTATTATTATATTATTCTTTCATTTTTCATTTAGGCTCAGTTCTTGGTGAAGACCTGCTGGATTTGATAAGTGTGTGGTGGATCGGACTATGGCCTCATGGCAGAAAGGCTCACTTTGGTCTTCTCCTTGTTCTCCTGCACATGTTTCCTCAGGTTTGTCAGCCTCTTTTTGTTGTTTCCTATAACTATATTGTTGTTTTAAAATATCAGCTGAATCAAGTCAATTTTAAAATGCAATAAGAGACCAAAATGTTCCAGGATTCACCATAAAGAGCTCATCCTTTACTAAGACACAGGATGAAGGATGGTTTTGGTATCATCAACTCTATAAAACACCTTATTAAAGATATTCAAACAGTTTTGGTAAAATTAAGCATTAGACATGTTTTGATTTCAGTATATTTAAAAAAGATAAAAGAACAACCAAGTTTGAGGAGAAAATTGGATGTTTTCCTAATAAGCAGTATAATTTCTATCATAACATGCCTTTTTAATACATTTCTACGTAGATTTAGACAAGCCTTTAAGTTCTGGCATGAGTCCTTTGGTACATGCAAAAACAAAACATTAAGAAAGTGAAACTTTTGTTGTTCTGCTTTGATATAAATTGTTTTTTTGGGTGTAACTTGCTGTCACCAGCGTCGCGTTGCCTTGTTTTCTGCACGTGTTTGACTGGTGTTAGTTGGAATTCAACATTAGGGCTGCGCTGCCAAACTGAAAGCAGGCTGAAAGGATGGAGGGGTAGGTGTGGCACTTCTGTGTGGATTTTTGTGTACAGAAGGAGCAATTACGGAAATTAATTGCAGACCTTTGCTGACAAGACTCAGGAAGGAGATGTGAAGGGTGCATGTGTGTCCGATGACAACAAGAGAAAAGGGGATGAGCGTGGCTTCCCTCCATTTGTATATGTTGACAAGATTGCCGGGTTTTTGTGCCTATTGTGCCACTCCTGCCATTCCAGCGCCAATTGTGTTGGGTTTTGGGGGCTCGTTATTAGAGGGTGACAGTTTCTGGGCGGAAACAAACACGACTCCGACGATTAACACCGTGTCACTGTGTCAGCTCATACTGTAATCCTGATATTCTTTTTATCGCACATGTGTGCACAAAGAGGGAGGGGGAGGTGAGAAAAAGGGGACAGTGAGAATGTGGTAGGAACAGAGTGGAAGAAGAAAGAAGGCACAGCTGAGATCCCAGGAGAGGCAGATAAAACCGTGTCGTTCATCCAGGACATTGTGTGCGCGGTTCTTTGCTGTAATAGAACCTTAATGTTCCTCCCAATCCGGGCTCTCCACGGGGAACAATAAAACCTACTGGGGGATCTGTTTAGCTGATCAGACGTGCCAGTGCTCCTGCCAGGCTAGTGTGGGGTACAATAAAACGAGGGCATAACAGACTAGGTTTAGATAAAGGATTTGGCAGAGTAGAATTGTTTCGTATGAAAGAATTGCAGGAAACAAAGGTCAAGGAAGAGTAGCTAATCTTAAGACTGGATTAAAGTTAGAACAGAGCAGAAGGTCATGGGTTTACAAGGATTAGAAAAAGACGTCCAGTAGGAACTGTAGCGGTCTTTGTGTACTCTGTCTCTGTACGACATGTAGCCCGAGGTTAAACCTTTACACCCATCTTCACAACACCTTAGAAAATAAATGGCATATTCAGTTGCCAACATGATTTGAAAGATTTAAACCATATTTACCAGTATATTATTCTTGATATTTTTGTTAAATGTGTATTGAAATACTGTATTTTCCGGCCTATAAGTCGCAGTTTAAAAAAATAATAATTTTCATGTCCTGCGACTTATGGGGTGATGTGACATATTTATGGATTTTTTTCCCATATTTTTAGACCAATTTTTGGCTGAGATATGACAGTTTCCATTCATTCTTACTTAAAAAATGGAGCAGTACCACTTTTGGCCGCTAGGGTCCACCGACCGTTCCCAGCTCATGTGTCCGAAAAAAGCCTCCTCTGCTCGGACTCACTCTGTCGCAGCACGGCCTCCTGAACTCTGAGGTAGGTCTGAACTATAATAATAATAATAATGAATTTAATTTATAACGCGCTTTTCATTAGTGAAAATCTCAAAGCGCTACACACATTGAATGCTACACACATTCATACACCGGTAGTGGCAGACTACCATGCAAGGTGCTTTCCAGTCCTACCGGGAGCAACTCGGGGTTAAGTGTCTTGCCCAAGGACACAACGACACATGGTGTGGGGAACCGGGATTCGAACCGCCAACCTTCCGATCGGGGGACGACTGCCATTACCACTACGCCACGGCCGCCCACTAGTGTTTGTTAGCTAAATAGCTCATGAACCACCCGACAGATTTTGATGAAACTTACAGAAAGTAATCACTGGATGGATATTTACAACCTATTAGCTGGAAGAGATGTTTGAGCTAAAATTCGATTTATTTACTATTTATTTTCACAGCGCGCGCGACTGTTTGGAAGACGTCAAAGCGAAACAATTTCAATCCAGCAGATTTGACCATTACGTGAATTTATTGAGGAACGGTTAAGCTCAGAAACATTTTTGCTATAATGTCAGCAAACAAATATATATTTTTTAAGTGTTTATCTTGCTAAATTTTAAAGAAAATGCAGCTGTCCCAACCGTATGGGTGCACGTAGCGAAACTACTTTTTTAATCCAGCTGATTTGACCATTATGTGAATCATGATGTTCTCATGTAATCATGATGTTCCACTAGGTGATGAACACTAGGTGATGAACAGTTCCACATTAAGGAAAGGTTAAGCTCAGACACACTTTTGCTCCAATGTCAGCTAACAAATATATTTTAAAGTGTTTATCTTGCTAAATTTTAAAGGAATGAAGTGTATCAGCTCGCTGCACGTGCATGTAGCACGTAACCTATGTTAACCTATGTAGTAACCTATGTAGTACTTATGATGTAGCTTAGTGCGTTTGTGTATTACAGTTAGAAAAATTAAGTAGAGTTAGTCATTTTGTGAAGCAGTTTGTGTATTACATTTAGAAAATTTAAGTAGAATTATTCATTTTTGTGATGTATTTTGTGTATTACAGTTAGGAATATTAAGTAGAATTATTCATTTTGTGAACATCTTGATGTTGTGCCATCTTTTAGTTTGTGTATTACAGTTAGAAAAATTAAGTAGAATTATTCATTTTATGATCTAGTTTGTGTATTACAGTTAGGAAAATTAAGTAGAAAAAATAAAATAATAAAAAAATAGGAAAATTAAATAGAAAAAAAATAATAATAAAATAAAAAATTAAAAAAATAAAAAAAATTAAGTGTGATGTAGTTTGTGTATTAGTTAGAAATATTGTGTATTAGTTAGAAAAATTTAAGTAGAATTATTCATTTTGTAATGTAGTTTGTGTATCACAGTTAGAAAAAATAAGTAGAATTATGGATGATGTAGTTTGTGTATTACAGTTAGAAAAATTAAGTAGAATTATTCATTTTGTGATCTAGTTTATGTATTACAGTTAGAAAAATAAGTAGAATTATTCATTCTGTGATGTTGCTTGAAGGTTATCATTGGTTGAACAAACTGTGAAATAGGGGCAGATATAATAAGATTTCATCTTCTTTCTGCTCCCTTCATTTTATCCTACTTGTATTCTTGTATCTGATGAAACTGTCTTGTATTGTTCTTTTTTTAAAATGAATGAATAAACATCAATCAATCAATCAATGTAGCAAAACTACTTTTTAAATCCATTTGATTTGACAATTACGTGCATTTATTAAGGAAAGGTCAAGCTAAGACACATCTTTGCTATAATTTTCAGCAAACAAATAATTGTTTTTACCGTGTTAATCTAAGTCTTTCCGTGCACGCTCCTGTGGCTGCCATATGCAGCAGGGCGGTGACGCGTAACATACGCGACGCGTCAGCAGTGATGCATAATAGATGCGACTTATGGAGCGAAGCAACATATTTATGGATGTTTCCAATTTATTGGACATATTGGACTAAAGCGACTTATGGGGCAGAGCGACTTAAAGGGCGGAAATTACGGTACTCATGATGTTCCACTGGGTGATGAACAGTTCCACATTAAGGACATCTCCACCTTCTACTGGATATCCAGACGTACTTCTCCCTCTCCTACTCTTCCTAAAAGATCCCAAGGTGTCCCCAGGTGGGCCTGCCCTTGGGTCTCATCCTAGTGGGATGTACCCAGAAAACCTCAAAAGGTGACTAGGAGGCACCTAATCAAATTTCTGAACCACCTCAATTGACTAGTTTCAATGTAAAGGAACAGCAGCTCTACTCCGAGCTCCCCAAGGACGACAGAGTTCCTCACTTTATCTCTAAGCCTGAGCCCAGCCCCCTCACGAAGGAAGTTTTTATATGGCCACCCTGTATCCAGGATCTCTTTCTTTCAGTCCTGATAACCTCTTGGTCACAGTGTGAGTTGGAACGTAGACGGACCAGTAGATTGAAAGATTTGTTTCTTGACTAATTCTTTACAACATTGGTAATTTTCAATATTACAGTTGTATTTTGGTTTCATCCATCCATTATCTTTGCCCGCTTATTCCTTTTTTGGTCATGGGGTCGCCAGTGCCCATGTCCAACCATTACTGTGTGAGAGGCTCTGGACACTCTGGACAGGTAACAAGTCCATCACAGGGCTATTTTGGTTTCATTATATGATAAAATTTTTACAGAAACAGTAAATTTTGTGGGTTACTGTTGAATTTCAGAGTGAACTGTTGAAATGACGTTGTACTTGAACACAAGAAACTGTGTGAGCCACGGGGCCTTCTGGGTAGATTTGGGAGAGAAATCGGTGGATTGTTCAGATTATGTGTTCAGATGGGTTGTTGCTGGTTCTGTTTAGTGTTGGGTTGACATTTCTGTTCAGTTTGTTGTTGGTGACTGTAACAAAAAAGGACCATAAGTCAGATGGTCAGATGTTTATCTTCATCCATCCATCCATTATCTTTACCCACAGGGGGAAATCACTTCTTGTTGGTGAGTCACTGGATTGCAAAACTGATGGTAAAGTGGACCTTGACTCCATAGTCTTTGACGTTAGCATTTAATAGGACGTAACAGTATTACATTGTAACTGAAGGTCTAGCTCTTATAGTCCTGGTTCTCCACTGTCTCCCATAATGTTCAGTCAAGTCGGGCCACAGTGGACATGTGACTGAGGTATGGGCGATGGAGAGCATCTCAGGGATGTGGGAAATGGACGTCGGTTTTGTACTAAAACTGTAGCGTAATGACGTTATCCATCGGTTCCACCGATCTATCCATGCTCCAATGGATTTTTCGTGTAGTGGGATGATCATCCGGTGTGAAAGTGTGGTGTTAAACCAAGGCCGGGTTATGTCCAAGCATTTTTCTAAACAGACTAAAACTGAGCAGAATAGACTGGCTTCACCTTCAGATGCAAAACCAGCTTTTCCATCGTTGAGGTTTCACATTTACATACGCGCTATACAAAATAGATGACAGCAACTTGCAGATGGGCACGTTTGTGTGTGGGTAAACACACACACTCACACTCATACTCCATCCCCTCCTCCAGCACCTCTCAAACACATTATTGGCAGCAGTTCAGTGACGGCTGTGTGACTGCCAGTACTGCGGATCTGCTCCTGGAGCGAGCGCTCCCCATCAGCGCTGGCTTGATTACCCTGATGTATGCACACCCAGACACTTGACAATCTCTCAGCATTTACATATGCAGCCTCAGCACTCCACACTACTTCTGATGTGTGGCGGATGTGTGCGCGAGGGGAGTGTTTGTGCGATTTGCCGAGCGAGTGTGCGCCGGAGTGCGTTCGTGCGGCGAGATGAGGAGGAAGGAGGGGGAGCAATGGCAGCTCTCGCTCGCTAAACGCAAAACAAACAAACTTCAGTTTGACGCCGAGCCCCTGCTCTTCAAAGTCGAGGCGGAAGTAAAGAAGTGCGAGTGAGCGCTGCCTCACCTAAGGGTGCGGGACGGCGTAAACACACAAACAGAGCGTTTACCAGCCGGCCTGTTACTCACTCTCATGTCAAACGCGCAGCACTCGGAGCTAACCCAACACACACTTCCGGGGATAGAGTGCAGCTTGACTGATGTTTTTCTTTCTTTTCAAACGAGGAATCATCACACAAACAACCCCCCCCCTCCTCCCCCCACCTCACCCTCAACGCTCAGACGTGATTCAAAAGAGGCCTGCCTTTTGTTCTGCCTTTCTTTCCATCTCTGTCAGCGTGAGGAAAGTGTGGATGAGAGGCAGGAACGAAGAGCGAGCGTCAGAGAGAGGAGGTCTGGGGAGTTGCGTCGTGTCGATCCTTCTCGGCTGGCGCTTCACGGGCCTCGGCTGATCATCATTAAAACGCACACTACTTGACATGTTTATTTAATGGCTGCTCCCGGCAACAGCAAGCTGCTGCTATCTCTCACCGTCACATGTTGATCTACCACTGTGCCATGTGGCACTCCAAGCGTGTGAGAGGGTTTGTGTGTCGACACCATTCTTTACATGAAAGGTTCTGAATTACATTCAGATGTGGTTATTCTAGTCAATACAAATAAAGCTTCTGGATGAAGCATATCAGAGAGTTTTGTTCTCATATTCCTGCAGTATTTACTCAGCGGCTGAACATGAGGTGTACATTTTCAGCTTTTCTTTAGCTTGTGGAAGCAGCTAATGTTTACCGACAGCTTTAGATCACCAACAATCCAGGAGCACCGCTACATAGACGAGCGAAGCTCGTTGTGATCGGAGAGTTGTTCATTTAAAATGTTAGTTATGTTGTAAGGATGGTTCAGTCGTAGGGTTACCCAGCTGACTGACTGTCTCTGATTTTATGCTCAATGTACCAGTCAGGCTTTATTGAAGGCGTCATGCAAACGCCAGCGCAACTAAACCGTATTTATTTTGGTTTTGTTGGGATTTTTTATTAATAACACTTGAAATGACATATTTACAGACACACAAATGTTTGTTTTGAAGAGCAGACAAAGAAAATGTACCTGAGAATGTCTAGATGTTTTTACTCATCCGTCTGAAAACAAGATCAACCATTTGCTTCTTGTTGTCCTCTGTCAGGGGGTGAAGAGGGGGAATTGGAGTTACTCTCTGACTGTCCATCTATTTGTGAATGTTGTGTGCAGGAAAACTTGAGAAATAAGTGATACCAACTTCCATTTTGGTGTGTTTCTTGCTGCATCTAGTTGTAAGAAAGGTCATTACATCAAAATCCAGGATGGCCTCCTCCATATTTATACAGTATGTACATATTGTAGGGGTGTAACGGTACGCTAAAATCACATTTCGGTTCGGTTCAACTACAAGGAGAGCTCGGTTCGTTTTTTTTTCGGGTTTTTTCGGTACAAATTTAAAAAAAAAATTGTTTACAAAATAAAGACTTACAAAATGTTTATTTTGAAAATGTGCCAAAATATGTTTGTATTGTATTGTAATAAATAAAAGTGACCCATTTGGATGACCAACAACACCACCAGCCTGATCAAGAAAGCTCATCAGAGACTCTACTTCCTCAGACGGCTGAGACGAGCTGGTCTGAGCAGCCCAGTTCTCACCTCCTTCTACAGGTGTGCAGTGGAGAGCATCCTGTGCTCCAGCATCAACGTGTGGCATGGAGGCTGCACAGTTGAAGAGAGGAAAGCTCTACAGAGAGTGGTGAAGGCTGCACAGAAGTCTGTTGGAGTCAGTCTCCCCACCATCACAGACATTTACACCTCCAGATGCAGGAAAAGAGCCACCTGCATCATGAAAGACCTCACTCACCCAGCACACTCACTCTTTGCCCCACTCCCCTCAGGACGGAGGTTGAGGAGCATCAAATGTAGAACCACTAGACTGAGGAACAGCTTCTACCCTGAGGCTGTTAGACTCATGAATGAATAAATAAAAATAAAATAAAAATAAACACTGCAAAATATCACATCATGCTGATGCTGATCTGTTTTCTTGTTGCTGTGTTCATCTGTGACCATCTGCTCATACAGACTCATGTTCGTGCTGCTGTTTATAATGATGTTTTTCCACTATATTAGGGCTTAGTGTATTACTAGTTGATGTTTTTCTTAGTTAATTCTAGATGTTATTACTGTTTTTCTCTTGCATTTGTTGTTGGATGTAACTGGGACCCCGTGTACATAATCTCGTTTTCATCACATGTACCACATGCGGTGCAAATGACAATAAAGACTCTCTGACTCTGATTTTAAATAAACAGCACTCTACAATAAATAAACTATACTAACAATAATAAAAATCTTAATAAATACAATAACAGTCAGAACAATAAGCAGCAACAGACTGTTTACAATCTAACTAATCAAGTTTTTGTTCAGTAGCAGCAGTGTGGCTGTATTTGTCCTCATTACTGTACTCACAACTTCTTCTTGGTGGGACAGGTGGGACTGTGGGAACAGTTCAGAGTTCAGTTCAGTCATCACTTAGCTGCAGGTGGATTTACCTCTGTCACAGACTGGAAATAAAAAACAAAAGAGATTAAAAAAAAAACAAGTTACAGGTAGTCCCCGATTTACGAGCGCTCTGATCTGCGAGGTTCCAGACTTACGAGCTGCGAATTTTTGGAAAAAACGAAAAAAATACTGAGTTTTCATGTGTTTTTTCACTACAGTTAGTTAGTTAAGCATATAAACACACGTTTCCGATCATTTTTATGCACTCAAAAGTAGTTTTTAGATGAAAATAGAGTGTTTTTAGTCGCGCTAGCGAAAACCGTTCCAATTTACGAGCGGATTTCCGGATTTACGAGAGAAATGGCGGCCGTTCCAAATTACGAGATTTCCGGTTTACGAGCGCCTCGTTGTAACGGATCTCGCTCGTAAATCGGGGACTACCTGTAATAAGATTATGATTAAAAAAAACGATTATTTAGATAATAATAAAACAATACCTCTTGAACAATTGAATCTCTCACTCTTCATCATCATGGCAGGCAGGGCTTTAATCTGGTCCAGGGCTTGTTGTTGACAACATCAGTTAGTTTTTTCATAAAGAGCTGAACTTTTTGAAGTGTTGACGTGATGAATGTCTCATAGTGACGCTCAGTAACTTTAAACCCTGCGCATATAACAACGTTCAGACAGATTCAGAGATTTAAAAACTCATACAGCTTGTGTTATTGCTCTGGACCGCTCTGATTACCTGATGAAGGACTTTTAATGCAGCTCTTCGTTCACGTTCGGATGAAGTTTTAATGCAGCTCTTCATTCACGTTCGGATGAAGTTTTAATGCAGCTCTTCATTCACGTTCGGATGAAGGAGTTTTAATGCAGCTGCTGTTCACGTTCGGATGAAGGAGTTTTAATGCAGCTGCTGTTCACGTTCAGATGACAGTTTCCAGCGCGTTCACGTGACGTGTTGCTGCTGCGTCACGCACTCAGCTGCTGCAGTCTTCATGAACAAGTCCACACAAGCTGCGCGTGCGCTCATCTTTTGAAGAAAGCTATAACGTTCAAAAACAGGAGACCGCACGAGATGCTAACGGCTAAATGCTGCGCGTGCCACGCGAAAATAGGTCCGTGCTGAAACGCGCCCAGGAAATTTTGTTCCGCGGTGCATATATTCCCCTGTTAAGAACGTTTAATGAGTGAAAAAATAACCGAAACGGTACGCAGGTGGACCGAACCGAACGTGGTGTACCGGAACGGTTCGGTAAACCCATTACAACCGTTACATGCCTAACATATTGGCCATCTCAGTCATTTAAGGAAAGTCAGTTTTCTAGTTTTTATGTTGCTGAAACGTATAGTTTCCTCAAATGACTGGGGCGGCTGATGATTAATCTATGGGGGCCAAAGCCACCATTGGCCACCCCCTGGTTCCTCCACTGCATGATTTTGAATAAAATTGCTCCTTTCGCTCATCAAGATTTGTCGCTGCCTCGGACAAGCAAAAGAAAGAAAGAAACAACAAAAATTGCCTCCATTGTTATCCCCAGTGCAACTCAAATATGTTTCACCAAAAACATTGTTTACTTGCATTTCCTGTTTAATTCCAGTCGAGAAAAAACACTCATGTAGAAAACTACATACAATCTCAGTGACAAAGGACATTGACGTACTGAATGTTTATCACTTTCCTTTCTCTTTTTGACTAAAACCGACAGAGGAAGTGTTACTGAGGGAGGAAAGACACATGCCACGTATCCCTTATTTTATTACACCCATACAACTTTTTTAAATAGTCACCAGATCAGTTTACAGAACAGTTAGAGATTGGTTCATTTATTTACTCATTTAATAACTGGAACTCTGAGTTTGCATGTTCTCTCAGTGCATGTGTGGATTTTCTCCAGGTACTCTGGTTTCCTCCCACAGACAAATCAGCCTAACATACATGTTAGGCTGATTGGTAACATGAAATTTTCCCTAGGTGTGAGTGAGAGAGTGAATGGTTGCTTCTCTCTCTCTATGTGTCCCTGTGATGGACTGGAGACCTGTCATGGGTGTCTCCTGCCTCTTGCACAGTGATTGCTGGACATGGGCACCAGTGACCCCCATGACCTGGAAATAAATAACAAGGTAAAGGCTACTACAACAGCTATTAAGCCATTGATCTCACTGTATAACCAAACAATAAAAGTACAGTAATGGGAAAAAGCCATTAAGATCACATCACTGTCTAATCCTGGACAAACATAACTTGAGTTTTGAAAGCGTTTTTAACTTGTGTTTTCTTAAATTAATTTTTAAGCGTATCAATAAGATAGCTCCTCATCCATTGAGCTCATTTATACAGAAGCAAAACAGCTGCAGAATCATTAGAGGATCATTAGAACATAATTGCATAATTCCTCTATGTAGAACCTCGTTTGGTCAGACCTAGCTCTTTTCCGTATAAAAGCACAACATTATGGAACTTGTTGCCCCACATGTAAAAGCTATACCTGAACTAAAAAAGTTTGTTTACATGACTGAATCTTGGCTAAAGGAAAAGCAAAGATGTGATCATTTTTAATACTCGGATTTTATGGATGCAAAAGTCTTTGTGGGAGTGTATGTATTAGTGAGTTAGTATTATATTTACAATTTTTAGTATGTTAGCAGAATGTGTGAGGATGGGGACGTAATGAGGATGAGCTATGATATTTATGTAAATTTGTGGGTTGCAAGGTTATTTTAGAATTTGTAGAGGAAAATGTGTTGTATTTTTATTGTATTTAGATTTTTAAATTGTTGGTATTTTAATGTATAGTTTTTATTATATGAATTTGGAGGTTGTAAGTTGATTACATAAATATGTATGCAGGAATATGTAGGTATTACTGTATTTTGATTGATAAATCGTGTGTATTTTAATGCGTAGAAATGCCCAACCAGGGACTGGAGTTACAAATCAGCTGTGTGCAACACATCAGTCACAGACGTGTTCTGTTCTATGTTTGTGTGCATTGTCCCTGTCAAATAAACTACTTAAATAAAAATAAAAAAGATAATGGAGAGATGAATAACCAGAAGTCAACAATGAAGTGGAATCTGTCTACAAAGTAATTACAGGGAACATTTATAGTGTTTGCCAAATGAGGAGGTGATTGAAAACGTCTTAATAAATTGTATTACAAATATAATCTATAACAAAAATAGAATCAACAATGATAAAAATGAAAACAAATAACTAATTCTAATTACTTAATTACTTAGAATTGATGGTTTATGAGTGAAAACAAAAAATAATCCTTGAATGATCCAAGATAAACTCCGAACCACTTTGGTTTTGACTCTGTTGTGTCCAACTCGTCAGTCGGCCACATTAAAACTATTTCTCCACTGAAGTTGTTCTACATAACCCTACTTTAAAAAATCTGAACTATCTCTTTAAGTACAATTTAGTGGCACCATTTCCTTGAGTCTTCCAATTTTTCAGTATATCGCAGAGGTACAAACTGTGTCTTTGACTTAACTTTGTTAGTTTACAGGTTTTTTAATGATTTTGCAGCCAATACTTTTGTTTTTATTTAAACAAGTTTGTTGTTTGTAATTTTACCTTATTAAAGGCGCTGAATGCTTCTTTCAGCGCTGAGAAATAGTCATCAGATCCATTACAAATTGCACTTTTATAACTAATGAGAAATTAAACAAGTTCAGCTGCTCAGTAGTGAAATAAGAGCTAAACTGTTTTCTAATACTTATCCTCGCCTCAGGGTTGCCTGAGACCAATTTAAGCTCGTTAAAAGCTGCTTAGCATCACTCATAAAAGAAAAAGATATTTAAACTTCTGTCAATTTTCTCATGGATAGATGCTCTACAATATACCTGTGCAGGTATTTTTCTTGATAAATAAGAGATAAATGAAGATATAATGTGTTTGCCCTTTTTATTTTATGTACAGTACATTCTATTGACAGGAAAAAATAACACAATGACATTTTAGCATTATTCCTCTTTTGTTAGAAGCTTTTCTATTTGCGTTTATCACTTCCATAAGGAGAGTAGATTTTATGAACCCAGCATATTCACGACGAGTAAATCTCCTGCCGTAGAATTAAAAACTGGCAAACTGGACTATGCTAATTGACTGGCTGTAACGAACTGTGAAATATGTCATCACTAAACCTGGTTTAACCTATTTGCTTTAGCCGGAGTGGAACAAAAAGTGGGGAAAATGAAGCCAAGATAAGGCTTGTGGGTGAAACAATACAGGGAAAAGTTGAAGCACAGAAGAGAGCATGTCTGAGTTTGAGTGAGTGAGAGACTCCAGGGAGGATTAAGGCGACATACTTCCTTTTTTGTTTGTTTGCGTGCGTAAACGCAGTTTTGATGAAATATTAATGGTTCATTCCAAAACATCTTGTAAGGAACCCTCTGTCTTTGACTCCTCCATCTGTAGCACCTCAGGTAGGCATTTCGTATGCTGTCACGAAGAAACCGGCAGCCCTCCGTGTGTTGAGCTGTCAGTGTAAATCCGCTGCCACCCCCACCGCCGCTGCCCGCCCCTTCCTGCACCCCTCTGATGCACCATTGGTTCTGGTGTTTGGGAGCCGGCATGTCGCATGGAGCCCCAGCCAGTGCTGGTGCAACCAGAGCATTTGGTGAACCTCCACCATGACAGGCTTCAAATAAAAGATACAGAAGAGCAAAGGTGGGCATAGACCGCTAGAGAGCGCTAAAGCGCTAATCCGCTTACAGCGGACCTAAATTATTTGTCAGCGTTTTTGTGGTTTGACTAACTTTTATAATTCATAAGCGGATTTGTGCTATTTTTATTTAAAATGCAGTACCGCTAATAACTAATTATCTATCAGTAAAAACGAAAAAACTTATTTACAGGCTCTCGCTGGCTCTCGTAGCTGCTTTTTCCCCCATTGGTGTAAGTACACCGGGAGCAGAGAGGAGGGAGGGGGAGCAGCAGAGGGGAGAACAGACGCGGATCTACCATGTAGGCAAATGATGCCGTTGCCTGGGGCTCCCAATCAGCAGGGGCCCCGGCCCCGCCGCGCCCCGGCCAGTCACCTACATCACTAACATTGCTCATGCTTGTTAATGTACATTTAACATAAAAATAATTATAGTTACGATGAAAACGATCATTAAAAACGCAATACAAAAACCGGTCGATTTCTGTATCCCCCTACTAAAAATGGACTATTCCATCTTGACATCTTCCGGGTCAGAGGTGAACTCGGGGGCTAATTCTGTGGCTAGCTGGTTGCGCTCGGTGTGTTCATAAATCATGGGAGAACCCCGCTGTATCAAGCTAAATTAACGCGGCCGGAGGATTGTATTCTGTGTTTTGTGTCGACCACTCGACGGTGAGTCGTTCGTTTTATGTATTTGGGTTCCTTTTATGAAATAGAAATGCGGTGGCGAGTCTGGCGACACGCCCATGTATTTGAGATTTAAAAGTGGTCTTAGGGATTAAAAGATCATTCTCATTTTGTTAATTTCGTGGCCGAATAGAATATATATACGTAAAGTATTAAATAAATCCTTTGATTTTTGTAATTTCATCCTTTTAGGATCATTTTAGTTACTTTTCATTAAATCTGTTGACTGCCTATAGAAATTTTGATAACAGTTTAGTCCTGTGTATAAAGTAATGCTAATTTTTGTTTTGTTTATGACCTTGTTCAGGTCAGGGTTTTTTTCACCTCCTGTTCCCACCCAGGATGATGGCAAGCTACCGGACCTCCGCAGCTGTGCGGTAGGACTTAAATTGCACCAAACTATTTGTTTTTTTCTGGACATATTTTTTTTCATTCATTCAACCTTTATTTATACAGGCTAGCCTCGTTGAGTCACGGGGACTCATTTACAAGAGGGACCTGTCTCACTCACACCAAACAACCATCCACTCTCACACTCACACCTAGGGTCAATTTAGAGTCACCAATCAGCCTAACAAGCATGTTTTTTGGTCTGTGGGAGGAAACCGGAGTACCCGGAGGAAACCCACGCATGCACGGGGAGAACATGCAAACTCCACCCAGAAAGGCCCCGGACCGGGATTTGAACCGGCAACCTTCTCGCTGAGAGGCAGCAGCTCTACCAGTTGTGCCACCGTGCTGCCCATATTACCCTGGATCATGAACTACAAACTACCAGATTATTGATTGATGGACCTTTAATCATCCGGGATTCAAGAACTGATTTAAAATAGAAAAAAAAAAGAACTCTTGGGTGTAATCAGGGTCTGTTTTGTTGTGTGTATTTTGTCTATTGGTTATACTCAAAGAAAATGATTATTATTACAAACAATATTATTATAAATACCTTCCTGTCTATTGGTTATACTCAAAGAAAATGATTATTATTACAAACAATATTATTATAAATACCTTCCTGTCTATTGGTTATACTCAAAGAAAATGATTATTATTACAAACAATATTATTATAAATACCTTCCTAAGTCTATACAATACAAACAACTTAAAACTTGCTTCTTGTCTGATGGTGTTTTTTATTTTAGAATTAGCGGTTTAGAATTTAGCTTCCCCTAATTTTCATAAGACATTAGTGCTTTTGAAATTGCGGACCTAAATAAATAATAATAAATGTTCCCTTGCCTGCGGGCGTGCTTGGGGCCCTCACTATCTGGGGTTGGGCGCTTGGGCGTTTGTCGGCACGGCCTGGTGGCTGCTTGGTGGGGCTCGTGCCCTCTGGTCCGGTCGGGTCTGGGCCTGAGGGGTGGGCGTCCCCGGTGCCCGAGCCTCGGTGACCGGCCCTGGGGCTACGTCGGTGCAGCGGGCTCCGGCGGGGGCCTGTGAATTTGTCGCGGGCGACACCGGGGGGTCATTGTATGTGGTCGCTGGTAGGGGTTCGTCCGGTTCTTCCCCTTGGTAGGATCTGGGGAGTGGGCTAGTGGCTCGTCCTGTTCGGGCAGTCCTGGGGACTCTGGGCTCGGGGTCCTTCCTGGGGTCTTGGGCTTTGATCGCTCCTTCGTCTGCCTCGGGCTTTGGGGGGACGGATCTCTGATGCTTCACAGTCGCTACTAAATGTTCTATTGGAGGAACCTTATACACTTATGCATGCTCACAACCACACACAAATGGATGCAGGGATGTATATATAGATATATGCAGATATGTAGATGGGTATATAAATGAATATAAAAGTATATGTATGTATACTACTGTATATATATATTTGTAGATATGTAGATGGGTATATATATAAATGAATATAAAAGTATATGTATGTATACTACTGTATGTATATATTTGTAGATATGGGTATGTGTATTTATAGAATTCTACTGCAAGCTCATGAATATTATTAGTCTTTATGCATGTAGGTTCCATTGTTGTGTTCTGTCATGTGCTTTGCGGGATTGTGGACGGAGGTTGGGTGTGTTTGCCTTGTGCTCTTTTGGTTGATAATTGTTGATTTGTTGTCTTACTTTCTCTTTTCTTTCTTTCTCTCTTAAAAAAATAAAAAAATAAAAAATATATTGGAGTGAGAGGATGGCTAAAAGGTGTGAAGGGAGGCCATCTATAAATGGAAAAAAAAAATTGGCTTGAAACAGCGGGGTTCTCTGTGGATTTATCAAAGTACCCAGCACAAACAGCTAGCCACAGAATTAGCCCCTGAGTTCACCTCTGACCCGGAAGATGTCAAGATGGAATAGTCCATTTTTAGTAGGGGGATAAAGAAATCGACCGTTTTTTTTATTGCGTATTTAATGATCGTTTTCATCGTAACTATAATTATTTTTATGTTAAATGTACATTAACAAGCAGGATCAATGTTAGGGATGTAGGTGACTGGCCGGGGCGCGGCGGGGCCGGGGCCCCATGCTGATTGGGATCCCCAGGCAACGGCATCATTTACCTACATGGTAGATCCGAGTCTGTTCTCCGCTCTGCTCCCCCTCCAACCCTCCCTCCTCTCTGCTCTTTACGGTGGGGAAAAAGGTAAAACTAGCAGCAACAGAGCCAGAATAAGAGCCTCTAAATAAGTTTATTGGTTTTTACTGATAGATAATTAGTTATTAGCGGTACTGCATTTTAAATAAAAATAGCACAAATCCGCTTATGAATTATAAAAGTTAGTCAAACCACAAAAACGCTGACAAAAAGTTTAGGTCCACTGTAAGCGGATTAGCGCTTTAGCGCTCTCTAGCATTCATGTGCCCACCACTGGTTTCGTGTTTAAATGTTTACTGTTGCACCGAGGGACTGAGAGAGAAATGCAATTTCAATCCTGTGTATGTCCTGTACATATTGCAGTTCTGACAATAAAGTTGACTTTGACTTTGACTTTGATATCACCATCAAATTGTCAAAAACAATTTATATTTAAAAAAAGATGATGAAGTTAAAATTGTTAGGAAATTATGATACAATTTGAAGAATGCCTGATGTTTTTTGTTTTTTCTTTGTAAATTGTTCAAGCCTAAATTGTTGTTTGTTTGTAGTTTTTTCATATAAAAAAGGGGCAGATATAAAAATGTTCCCTCGTCTTTCTGCACCCTTTTCATTCAATGCATTTTCTTTTTGATGGATTTGCTTTGTGTCTTTTTTTCTTTTAAATTAATTAATAAATACATTTAAAAAACTTATGCACAAACTTTCTGTTCTTCCTATTTGCTCCTTGTGATGCCTTGGATACTGAAGCACAATGGCAACAAAAACAGTTTGAAAAACAAAAAAAGATTGAATATGTTTTTAATTTCCTCTACTGCTCAGAACAATTCCATTTATCCCCAAGGGCCACAGACACATCTACCCCCTGTAGATACTCCTACAAAATCAAGGAATTAAGCTTGGATCATTAAATACAACCTTGCTGAAGTTAGAATCACTGGCTTAGAAATAATGTTGCAACATGGACCTGCAGGTCACATTTTGTTTTAGTAGCTTTAAAATTCTGTGATTAAATGTACCACAGAGGTATGTTCAGAAATAAACAAGAGCAACAAGATGAGTTGCAGAGAAATACAAATATTTCTACTTTCCAAAATCTACTGTCAGCTGACAGTTGTGTCATGTTGGTGACCACAGGAGAATGTTTATGGTCTTGGTAAATTACTGACGGTCATGTATGCAGTCATCAAAAGATGTGAAGGCTCGTCAAGGAAGTTTGTGTTTCTGCAAAACCCAAGACCAGATGTTCAGAGAGTAGGAGGAGGTGGAAAGACAAATATTAGTCTACTGGAACACTTTGAGGAGGAGGGGCGGTGGGAGAAAATGTCTTTGTGCATTAAAAACATACAGGACAAAAATATGGTTAACGAAGAGAAAAGGAAAACAGGGTATTTAAAAGGGAAAATTTAGGCCAAAACAATGTAGTAAGTGTGTCAAATCTGCTTTAATCTCATTTAAAATGTACTGACTTAGTTTTAAAGGTATTGTGACATGATGTTGGAAATTTGCATATCTGTCACAACATATATATCATATATAACATATATATCTTATATCATTCAGCTGTGTTCGTTTTTGCAAAATAAATTATAAATATATTAAAATTGCATTCCAAGTTATGGTAATTTTTGTTGTTGTATAACGTCACTGGAAATCCAGGAATTTCCGCATACGTCATCATTGACGTAACAACGGGCAGAAGGCAGAGCCTTGCCCGTTTGTTTGGTGTGGTAACTGCTTGCCATACAGATTCATTGTCTGAAAGATCGCCTCTTTTTTTGTGTAACTTGAAAAATGCCGTCACGTTGTTGCGCATTTGGGTGTTCTAATATCGCTAGTGAACAAGTGATCTTTCACAAATTCCCAAAAGATGAGAAACTTCGCTAAGAATGGACAAGACAAGTACAGAGAACAAGGGACCGATGGTGTCCTACTAAAGAATCGTATGTCTGCGGCGACCATTTTACTGCTGATTGTTTTCAGGAAACACCTGGTTTACAAGAATCTTTAGGATTACCAGTAAGATGGAGAAGACTTTTAAAACCGGATGATATTCCTACTATTTTTAGTCCCACAGCTACCACATCTAAACAACGCTGAGCAGCTACAGTCGGAAAACTCACAAGAAAACGAGTAAGTCTTTGTGTAAACATAATCGGAGGTGTGTATTGTTTTAGATGATAAACTATATATTTTACGTGAGTACATGTTGTTTTACTTATCACGTCAGATTCTTTATGTTCGATGCTAAAAAAAAATAGCCGACAGAAATTCGGTAGCACACACACGTTGCTAGTAATGTATTTTTAAATTATGTCTGCGCGATCAGGTAACATCAGTAAGTTTTTTTTTATTCATGGAGGGTTTATTAATGAGAGAGTTTTGGATGATTTACTGTCTTTATATGATAAATCTCAAACGCGATCGAACCTCGCTGTTAGCTTAGCCCAAGAACAAATAACCACAGGAGAAGCTAACCCCACTTAGCTACTGTGTATGAAATAAACCGTGTCTAAATCACTTTTCCATTGATCGAGTGTCCAATAACTGTATTGGATGAATAATAACCCTTCGATCGCTTCAATACATTCAAGCGCTAACAATAAGTTGTGTTTTTCACTGCTAAAAAACTAGCCGACAGAAATTCGGTAGCACACACACGTTGCTAGTAATGTATTTTTAAATTATGTCTTCGCGATCAGGTAACATCAGTATGTTTTTTTATTCAAGGAAGGTTTATTAATGAGAGTTTTGGATGATTTACTGTCTTAAAATTATAAATCTCAAACGTGATCGGGCCTCGCTGTTAGCTTACTCCAAGAACAAAGAACCACAGGCGAAGCTATCCTCACTTAGCTACTATGTATGAAATAACCGTGTCTAAATCACTTTTCCATTGATCGAGTGTCTAATAACTGTATTGGATGAATAATAACCCTTCGATTGCTTCAATACATTCAAGTGCTAACAATAAGTTGTGTTTTTCGCTGCTAACAAACTAGCCGACAGAAATTCTGTAGCATACACACGTTGCTTGTTATGTATTTTTAAATGATGTCTGCGCGATCAAGTAACATCAGTAAGTTTATTTATTCAGGGAGGGTTTATTAATGAGAGCTTTTGACGATCAACACTAGAAATGCTACATTCGTCTGATTCGACATGCTCTGCAATTATTATATACATGCGCGTTGGAGCAGTGCCTTTCCCGTTGGCACGTCACTGATGACGTAGGCGGAAATTCTCGGATTTCCAGTGACGTATCACAGCGAAAAAATTACCATAACTTGTAATGAAATTTTAATATATTTATAATTTATTTTGCAAAAACAAACATAGCTGAATGATATAAGATATATATGTTGTGACAAATATGCAAATTTCCAACATCATGTCACAATACCTTTAATAAAGTGTAAAATGTGCTTATTACTGTCCTTGCACACTGAATGAAGACCCCACTACACTCTCAACCTACTACAATGTTGCTGGATTACAGCAAAGTTGAAAAACTTCCTTCTGGTAGTAATCACGCTGCTACACTGTACAGATTATTCACCAATGGTTTTCTCTGGTATTTTCCACATCATGTACCCTTGCCACTAGGCTTGTTATAGATTAACCGATTCGACCGGATATCCGGTTTGACAAGTTAGCGATGTGGTTGCTTCGGTAGCAGTCACGTAAACCGACAGCAACCAGCCACAAATTCAGAGATGAACCAGTTGAAAAGACACGGACCGGTTATCGCAAGACTTGCTGGGTTTACAATGCGTTTCTAAAACAACACGAGAGCGAAGCTATTCTCACGCATGCGCCATAGCTCACCAAGAGCACGAGCGAGCATGGATGTAAATAGTAGCCGCGCGCGCTAGCGAGTCACCGCGAAAGATTTTCAACACATCAGCCAGACAAAAATCTAAAGTGTGGAACGTTTTCGGGTTTTACTAGAAGGACGGAAAACTCGACAAAAGCCACGCTATTTGTAAGCTATGCAGCGCACCTCTGAAGTACACTGGTAGCACAACAAACCTCGACCAACAACTTTTCAAGCCTCACAACAACGAGCAGGAGCATGCAGCTGCCACACACAAAGCCACACACAAAGCAACTGGTAATGTTATCACTAAATTTTACGGGCAACTCAGTGATAGTTCACGAGCTACACAGGCCTTGAAGATCTCTTCCACACTGTTTTAAGTCCTTGCCCTTCCTTAGTAGCAGTGTAATAATATAGGAGTTATTGGTCAGTTTACTGACTTACCTATATTTTAGAGAAGTTGGAGCAGACTTGATCTGACCCAAATTCATTCGCGAGTTCACCCTTTTTCCGGTATTACATTGCTTTGACACGAAGGACTCCTATGTTAGAATGTTGTTCATAGACTTCAGCTCGGCATTTAACACCATCATCCCCCAACAGCTCATCCTTAAACTGGACAGTCTGGGGCTGAACACCTCAATGTGTAACTGGCTGCTAGACTTCCTGACCGGGAGACCACAGACAGTGCGGGTCGGGAGTAACACATCTAGCACCATCACATTGAACACAGGGGCCCCACAAGGATGTGTGCTGAGCCCCCTTCTATTCACCCTGCTAACACACGACTGCACACCATCGTACAGCTCCAACCACTTCATCAAGTTTGCGGACGACACAACAGTGGTGGGTCTCATCAGCAACAACGATGAGACGGACTACAGGAACGAGGTGAGCCGCCTGGCCTTGTGGTGCGGACACAACAATCTCACTCTCAACGTGGAGAAGACAAAGGAGATTGTTGTGGACTTCAGGAAGAAGGATGCCCAACATGCCCCTCTGACCATCAACAGCACCGCAGTGGAGAGAGTAGACAGCACCAAGTTCCTGGGAGTGCACGTCTCAAAGGACCTGTCCTGGAGCAGGAACACTGCAGCACTGGCAAAGAAGGCTCACCAGCGTCTCTACTTTCTCCGCAAGCTGAAAAGGGCTGGAGCTTCAACCCCCATCATGAGCACCTTCTACAGAGGTGCCATAGAAAGTGTCCTGACCAGCTGCATCACTGTGTGGTTTGGTGCATGTACTGCATCCTGCCGCAAGAGCCTCCAGCGCATTGTGAGAGCAGCTGAGAAGATCGTCGGCACCTCCTTGCCCTCACTGCAGGACTTACACAGCAAACGCCTCACTCGGAAAGCCCACTGCATGGCAGGTGATCCCACACACCCACTACACAGCTGCTTCAGACTGCTGCCATCAGGGAGGAGACTGAGGAGTCTCCAGGCTCGAACCAGCAGACTGAGAGACAGCTCTGTTCATCAGGCAGTCAGGATGCTAAACACTCTGCCTGCTCTGCCCCCCCTCCCATTTGAACTGCCTTAACACTAAAACTTTCTCACACATTACCACACAACACAAAGATTTTAACACTGGACTCTGTGTCATCAAACGGGTTATTCACTAAACTCTCGGTCATGTGCTCATACAGTTTGCACTACTTCTCATACTTGCACTAATGTTTGTATTACATCACTGCCTATAATCATAATACTGTTTACATTCTCTGTTTACATTTATTAATACTGTTTACTTTTATTACTACTGCTTACATGTAATTACTACTGTTTACATTTACACTACTCTAATATCTACACCACTGCTGATACATATACAGTGTGCTCTGAACGGTCTTATTTAGGGATGCCCAATGTGCCTTACTGCATATGCCACTTTTTGCCTCTATAACAACATCAACTACTACCTCATACATATACTGTGTACATTAACTCATACGCTGCTTTGCCACTTTGCAAATGTCAATGCTAGAAACCTTTAGTTTATTTTAGTTATACTTTTTATACTCTTTTTTTATACTAGTATGCAAAAACTCAGGACAGTATTATGTTCATTAAATGTTTAATGTTTTAGTTTTAGAGTTGGTGTAAATTTTCATACTCTTATACCACTATGCAAAAAAACTCAGGACAGTGTTAGTTTTACTATTTTATGCTTATGTCTATTATTATATGTTTCAGTGTTTCAATGTTTAGATGTTTACTGTTGCACCGAGGGACTGAGAGAAACGCAATTTCGGTCCTGTGTATGTCCTGTACAGTACATATTGCAGATCTGACAATAAAGTTGACTTTGACTTTGACTTTGACTTTGACTGTGACTAGACAAATGTAATTTCACGAGGGACTTCAACTTATGTTGATCTATGGTGTCAGATTTGTTTCACAATTATTCAATCAAAAAAAAAAATATCGTATCAAACAAAAAAGTAGTATTCAATCAAAAAAGTAGTATTCAATCAAAAAAGTAGTATTCAATCAAAAAAAGTAGTATTCAATCAATCAAAGAAAAGTCTAAGTTTTTTTTGGTTGAGTAATTTTTTTTTGATTGAACCTCCTGTTTTTTGGTTGAGTAATTTTTTTTTGATTGAACCTCCTGTTTTTTGGTTGAGTATTTTTTTTTTGAATGAAGCCTGTTAGATTTGTCTCAAAATTATTCAATCAAGACCACTAGGGGGCAGTCGAACAAAAAAGAGGTCTTGACGCAGCATATCTGTACTTCTGGTTCCGGGTCGATTCTCCCTCGATGTCTGAAACTTCACGGAATTTCATTCATTCAACCTTTATTTATAGAGGTTGAATTACAAGATATAGCTTAAAGGAGAAATGAAAAGTGTTTTTAAGCTAATAGTAGTCTAATGAAAAGCATAAAATAAGCTTGTTGAGAAATTTTCACAAGTCAAAAATGTCATCCTAACTCAAATTTAGACTTTGCAAAGTGAAAAAATTCTCATCTGGTGTTTTTGACCCCCCTCCTCCTGCCTGCTCTCCGTCCCCTGAATATGACGTAGGCAGTGCAACGAGTCGTCCCTCATACAGTAATATTAGTGTGTGTATCTAGTTGTGGACAAAAAGGTTTCAGTGTGTAGCAATTATGGATGCAGCAAAAAAAATCTATTTTTTAAAGAATCAAGATTCTTAGTCCTGGCGATTCAGAATCTATTCTAAAAGCCCCAAAATCGATTTTAAAACTTTTTTAAAATTTTATATTGTATTTTTACCGCTCCTGTGCATTCGGCCGCTGTAGAATTTTGGCCGTGTAGGGCCACCGTAGTTAGTTAGCCAGGCAGCTCCCAATGGAGCCTGCTAGCAAGGAGGGAGACAGCATGTTTCAACTTGCTCCTTCATCTTTAAAAATCATTTTAGATCCTACTATGTTCTGGGGAAGACAGAGCTTAACAAGACATTGGTAACTGTTTCAGGACATTTTCAACACCCCCACTTCCACGTTAGCATACGGCGCTAGCATGCTAACGTTAGCATGCGGCGGCTAACGCACGGCTATTCGTATTTCCAGGATAGAAATGCCCATTAATGCACTAAATCACCAAACTGTTTTTGACAAACTAAAGTGATATCCTTCAGATTCAAAAAAGTCTTCTGCTTCCATTTTAAATGACAGACAAGAGGACAGTAATGATGGGTTTATAGCTTCAGTGTTATTGTAAGATAGCAAAGGAGGTCTTAATTGTGTCATAAAAGTGCGTCCAGAAAATTACTACAGAAATCACTGTACTTCGGCATGTAGCAGGAAAAATGTAAAAAAACTATTTCTTTAAGCTACTGACTTGAAAAAAGCATACTAAGTATGTTTATGTGTGTTGTTTACTATATGAAATTCTTGTTATATCGATTTTTTCAGATTTGATTACATTTCTCCTTTAAGGTAAGGTTAATAAACTCTGTATTTACGTGTTTGTTAGTTGTGGTTTACAACGTTATCCATCATTGCAGCAACTTTAGCCACATAAACTAACGCTGCCTGTCAGTGATGTAATGCTTAAACGTTTACTTTCTGTATTTACGTTAATAAAAACAGTATTTATGTGTTAGTTGGCTGTGATAACATTATCCATCATTATCATGCAAAGTAACCAGCTAGCTGCCACAGGTCTACAGAGCTGCTGCCTGTCAGCAATGTTGTTTTTTAAATGCCATAATATTCTAGAACAGGGGTCTGCAACCTTTAGGATCAAAAGAGCCATTTCTGTCCCTTCGTTCACTAAATTAAATGTGTCCAGAGCCGCAATACCTGCTACAATTTTCATTATCAACTGGTGGCTCATGGGCCACTTTGTTTGTTAGAATGGGCTTTTCTGACCAGTAGGCATGAAATGATAAAATGAAAAACATCCAGTGATTGTTAACATTGATATTTTTACATTTTGAGACTTGTAAAGGAAAAAAAAGATGGTATTTTGCAGATTAAAAAAAAAAACTAAAACAATGAACTGTGCAGTTTTTTTTTTATTATTATGGAGAAATTGAGTGTCCTACTTTGAAGAATAAAGCATAAAGTTAAAGAGAGTATAATGTATTAGTACTTGTAGTATTCACATATTTGCAAAGGAAATGACAGGAAAACTGCTTAAACTAGTCATTTTTGTTGTTGTGGGTATAACAACCTATGAAATTCAATTTAATGTTAGCTTCAAAGCTGGAAAGAGCCACAGGTTGCAGACCCCTGTTCTAGAACATTCTAAACAGATAAACTAAAGGGTCAACGTTTATAGTCTCCCTCTTTGTCTGTTGTACAATCTGTACATTATCTTTATTTTGCTCTGTAGGCCAAGATACTGTACATTTAAATATTTCCATAAAGTTATGGAAACCAGTTAGGTCATTATAGACCATGTAGTGATACACCTAGCCTCTGATATTTCTGTCTTGACCTTCAAGTACACCTCTCTACACCTCTCTGAATCACTCAGTGTTACACTTGCTTGAACCTCAAGGAGACAGATGGACACTTATATATTTTAACAATTATTATGAATTAATGGACACTAATTAATCAGATTGAACTTTCTCGTTAATGTGTGTTAATTCAGAATTGATCAAACAGTATTTTTGTCATTTCAATGATGATTTTACTAAACTGGTATATTTTAAATATGACAAAGTTAAGAGAACATCTCAGAATGATCATGTTTTGAAACTGTCTGCTCTATGCAGAATGTGTCTAAAGTTGAATGAACAATTCTTCGTATTTGTTTGAACTGTTTTTGTTTCGAAGGAGAAGTTCTAGACATAACTTAATCTTCGGTCTCCCGTCCGTTCTAAAAACAATTCATCTGTGCCTAAACAGAGAGTGCTCTGTTTTCACACCTGCCTTTTGTTTTGTCTCCGTGCTGGGACTCAGTTCTCAGCACTCACTGGGTTTTTGAGTTCTGAGGGAGAAGGGAAGACGCACGGACGTTTTTCTCCAAGCTGATGTACGTTCCGGCCAGGCACCAAAGGCCCACGTCTTCAGCAAAGGTTCAAACAGCACGTCAGCTGTGAACCACTTCGAGTGTCACAGCTCCAAGCGGTGACACTCTTTCTGAAGTTATCTTGAACAAAACCAGAACCAGGCATCACTCTGGGAGGCCGACGCAGACTTCACGAGACCGTGGCAAGATGAAAGTGGTCGCCTGTAAAACGCAGCAGCCTGCGCGTCTGGCTTGACTAATTTACCGGAGTTGAGACAGGATCATCTTCACGAAGGTAAAAGTGTTTCATCACGGGACGGACGTCCAGCCGAAACCAAGCAGAGGGTGCTATCTCTGGTTAACATCTCAAGATAAGATTCAACCATTTCATTTCAATCTTTTATCTTTCCTCCTTAAACTCCTCCTTATGTTTATTTTCATCATGGTAAACTTTAAGTAATGTGCCAACAGAAAGGTCCAACTGTCTGTTTGTTTTAATTTGTATTCTTGTCAACGTAGTTATTAAATCAGAGCTAATATCGATACAAATGTTTTAATGTAATTCTTGTGATAGTTTCAATAAAAGGTCTATATTTTTGGTAGACCAATATAAATTGAAGTCTAAGCGTGAAATTACATTTCTTGTCTAATCACAGTAAAAACAACTTAGTATCGGAAAAAGGAAGAACTCGCTCTTTGGTGGCAGTTTGTGCAAGATTAAAGTCTGCTAAACTGCGCATCTACAATAATAGTAAATCAGTAAGTGTTTAAATACCTTACTCTACATTTATTACTATTATTAATCTATTACAATTGGTGGCCGCGTACGGTCTTCTGAAAGATTAAATTGATAAGTTGTTTTTGTAGCTTATTTTTGTTACGGTGTTGTTGGCATTAGTTTTGCATCCTGGTTTTGGTCTTATAAGAATAGTTCTGGCTGGTGGAGTGTCCGGGAGTTGCTGATCGTGGCATTGTCTGGATTATTTTGCCGATAGAATTATTTGATGTTTCACATTTCAACGTCTGTTTGAAGCTGCTGAGTGATAAATGTTTTGTTTGTTTTTGTGAGACGTTTCATTACGTGTCACGAGGCTGCTTGCATTGTTCATTTTGTGACCGCCGTGTCACCACTGCTTCATCTTGTTACATCTGCGGTTTGCTGTTGAAGGTCTGTTTCACAAATTTGCTGCTCCATTTTACCTAATCTGTTACAACGTGTTTGCCGAGGTTCGGGTAAAGCCCACTTAGCTTTTGGACCGGACTGTGTTCCGGTTCCGTTGGACGTAATGTCCGTGGTTGTACACAGTTAGAGTGCTGCCTCCCCTGGGGGCGTGAGAGCTAGCTTGGTTGTGTTTTAGCTCATTGACAGTATTTTCTGCGGTGTAAAAATACGTTTATTTTGTGGAAGAGAGTCCAGTACTTTGGATCGAGCTACTGCTAAACGGTACCGACAAGATGGCTGCTTAAAACGCTGTGATTGGTCCATTGTGTGTCGCGTTCAAGAACGTTGGTTTCTGTAGACTCTGGTTGTCAGATTCATTTTTGCACACATTTCTAACAGTTTATTTGTGTTGTTTGAGTTCTATGCACGTGATATCGTCGAAGACTGGCTTAACCGCGGTGTTTTGCGATGTTTGTGACTGTTTTAGAACGTTAAAAAGTCCGTTCCTCGCTAGCGTTCAAAAGACCGCAGGTCCGTGAACGCACCGCTCGAACGGCACGTCGCCTGTGGGCGGCGTTGGGTTTGGAAGACACAATTTCCCATGAACACTTGGGTTTTAGAACTACAGTTCTGTCTTCGCTGTGATTGGTCGATTTCGCTGTGAGTGTTGACGCTTGCGCAGTGGGTTTGAAGCCCCGCTCCTCGTCAACTTTCACTTCACAGCTTATCTCAGACGAGTTTCCGTGCTTGTTTGTCCATTACTGTCATTAAAAAGACTGTTTAATCGCGGTGTTTTTGAGATTTTAATGGGTGGATTGAGCCGGTTGCTCTGAAAAACTGCCGATCGCCATGTGACCAGGTCACGTGACACCGATTTTGCCGGTTTTATGAGGACCGACCTTATTTCTTTAAACGCAGTTTAAAGGGTTTCACAGTTCAACCGATTTTGCTCACATGATTTCGTTTTGTGAGCCTGGGTTCTAGAGCTTATCACGTTACGCTTTAGATCTGTCTGATTGATGCTTTTCATCCGTGTTGGGTGTCTGTGTGGGCTGAAAGCTACGGCTGCGCTCACTGGTGATAACAGCGCCTCTATAGCGGTCAGATAGAGAAATTACAGTCGCTGTGATAAACTCACTTCCAGCGCTGTGACCCCTGCTGGTTACATTAGAAGACGCAGTCTTCCTGTAATGTGTACATGGTAACTGTTCCTGTTTTAAACGGGAAACATTTTGAGAATATTGTACTCACAGCACACTTTAATTTGATTTTCACATATAATCAAATGTTGATGGCAGAACAGTTACACAGATTTAATACAGACATGTCTGTTGTTGATAAAATTTGACACTTTTATCATTGATTCTGTGCAAAACAAACTGTCTGTTTTTATTTTTATTTTAAACTGCAAGTTTAAAATGACACACATGAGGCTTCTTTTGTCTTGATTTTCACAAAATCACACAATAACAGCCAATTTTGTTTGACCTTGTCACAGGTCGACAAATTAATGGGAATCACTGATTTTTGTTTAATTTCACATCTTGGCATCACATGGTGAGACTATCCACTGTGATATAAGACCGACTGTCCTTGATTTTTCACAGAAAATCAGTAGGAAGATGGACGTTATAACAGGTGCATCCTTTGATGGGCACTTAGCTGCAAAGAACGTCCTTCAGGAACCAGGTGAACATCCCCTGGTGTTTTATGACAGGCTCCTCTCTGTTTACACAGGGAATAAAGCTGTACCTGGAATAGAGGAAGATGTGGAGTTTAAAAGACGGTTCACGTTGAATTTGATACCGTTCATAATGAAATGTGTTCGCTTCAATGTTAATTGCGAAGAGTGTACCATGGCAGAAATTAAACAATGTGCTGTGGAATTTTTTGACATACTCGAACGACGGAAAACACCCTCAGTGGTGTGCCCAGGTCAAAAGGTCACATCCCACTCGCAGACATTAGAAGAGGTTCCCTCTCCTTCAGCGTGCAACATTGAACAGGTCCCTCATGATAACAAACAACAGGTCAAGTCCAGCTGGACCAGTGACTCAGATCAGTTCACAGGAGGTTCTTCTGCCCCTGCCCCTCAGGTTGAAAACCTTGAGATGAGCAGTGAACCACACGAGGCAGGTGTTCGCTCTCTAGATGAACACAGATGGTTCGGATCGAACCAAAAGAGTTCTCTCATGGATCTCACAGTGGGTGAGATTCGAAGGCGGTTGCATGGGAACCGTGACCCTTTGAAAAATGGTCTGTCCCGACATGTGCCCCCGAGAAGCGGCCCTCCTGCCCCTGCCCCTCGAACTGCACAGTTTGAGACATGCAGTGAGTCACACATGCTCCAGATTATGGAAACGGCGCCTCCGCGCGAGAACGTGACTGAGGTTGTGAGTTGTTTGTCAAATGATTTGAATGTTACAGTGGTTGACCACGCTGACACAACGTGCGACGTTGTCCTTGATGATAACACAAACAACGTTGTTCCACCTGATGAAGCGATGCGCAGCACTGCCTTTTGCAACAACTCAGTGCACACAGTTGACATCAACAACGTCAACACTGATGTAAATGCTGACAGCAAACAAATTGCTGATGATCAGCGTCCTGAAAATCCACATCCTGAAGGTCATGAGGCAGACAGCCATCATGATGCTGACAGCGACGATGATTACACAGACAGAGTCACACGTACACAGACACGTGTGGAAAAACCTGAACGGTTTCTGTGTCACTTTGTAAGAAGGGGTAAAGCTAAGAGAGCTTACCTCCCACTCACATTGGAAGGGGTCCTAGAGCAAGAAGCGCTCCTGGTTAGCGGCTCAGACGTGTCTACCATGTCAGCCGAACTGTTTGAGGAGCTGAGGACCGCCGCTAACGATGTTGGCAGGCAAATACCCTTTGTGAGATACACTTATGGTGAGCAACAGGGCCTCGCAAAGACGAGAACAACCCTAATAGCCATGGTTCACATGCAGATTGGCGAAATGTCACTATACCATCCGGTATATGTGTCTGAACTTGACTCACTCCAGACTCCATTTGTGGTTGGCCAAGATTTTATAAATCGCTTTGAAGCGATTATAAATTATGGCAATCAGACAATGTGGACCACAGTGAGCAGTCCACTGCCAATCGTGGTACCTCCTCAAGGTCAGGACACTGACTGCCTAACAACAGGTACCGCTGAGGTCACATGGGATTCCCCAACCGAGACCGCAGACCCGGTAGGTGAACCTTCAACTACAGGTGAGACAGAGGAGACTCAACAGGTGGACCAGACTCTGGCCCATCACGAGGACCTCCTCTGCGAGCTGACACCTTCAGCACTCCCTGACCACTTCCTACCACAGGTAGATGAAGGTGTGGAGATCCAAGAGTCCCACACCGATGACGCTGTACTGTCCTGTGGGACAGGTAATTCGGCATACAGCCAAGCTTTCAGTGACGTCTTGGTTCAAGGACATCTGAGCCCACAAGGTGACAGTCTACAACACTCTGACAGTCACTTGGGCTCCATTGTTACAGATTTTGAGGACCCCTCCTTAAACAAAAGGGGGGCAGACTCACACTTCCTACCACGGGTAGAGGACGGTGTAGAGGTCCAAGGATCACGCACCGAGAACGCTGTGCTGTCCTCTGGGACAGGTAATTCAGTTATCAGCCAAGCGTTCAATGAAACCTTGGTTCAAGAGCATTTGAATTTAGAACTACTCAGAGATGACATAGTTCTTACAGACTCAAAGAGCACCTCTTCATTCATGAAGTGGGAAGACATACTTCACAACGACAGAGACACGCCTGCGACGGCGCCGACAGTTGTGACACACCTGCATTACGCAGAAAGAGGTAAACGTACGGAGGTACGTTGGCCGAGACCTATAAGGTTCCTGTACAAGGTTCCCCATAAACTGCGCGAACAGCTTAAGCTAAACAATGGCATCCTAACTCGTGCCCATGGACGGACGTCCACACCCGTGCGCGTGGTCCCTCATGACCACAGGGGGGTGATGTTAGGCCATGCCCATGTCAAGGACAAAGATTTCGATAACCCCACAAACGACAAAGATCTCGCAAACTCACAGACTTCATGGGAAAACAAGGTCGTCCAAGCACAGGTTAGTAAATAAACTAATCAGTTTAGACTGTATTTCTCGTGTGTGACACGTGGAATCTGACGACCAGAGTGAGTTTGACGTAGTGAAACGTTGTTTTTTAGTTGCTTAATTGCTACTTTTGTTGTTATTGAAGTTGTTATTGTTTTCTGAACACTCCCAGCCAAAAGAGGTTTTGATTGTTGATAAGTTGAAGACTTAAATGGATTTTAACTATGCCAACATGCTGTTCATTTTGTTAAAGATCTCAATCTTTGATGAGTCATAGTAGATTAATACTACTTAAGGTACTATAATCTACACTGATCTCCCAATCATTTAGGTAGAACCGATTCGATCGTTTCTATTCTAGATCTATTCATTTTGATGAGTCTCGCCATAGACTTCAAAATTCATAGGGATTACCAAATCTTGCGTCGTTCGTCTAAAAGACAACAGACATTTAGACCAAACTAGATTTCATTTTTGTATTTTTAGTTTAACCTAAACTAAATAATGAATGGAGGAATAGTTTGAAAGAAGAGGCCTTCGTTACAGAAGCCCTCCCCATTTCTATAGGTATAGATCCCTATATCTGATTTTTACAGCATTGATCCACCCCTTAATTGGTAATTTTAGCTGATCTAATCCATGATAGCTTACATACCAGGTGCATATAGGTAAGGCTTAATGTAGAATCCCAATCATAAGCCCACCTAAAACCACATAATTGCATGACACATTGAACCAGGGTGGCACCGACTGGAAGCCATCCAGCCTGCAACCTTCGATGTGGGGACCTGCTGATCCAACGTTGGTCTTCAACCTTCATCCAAGGCCCGCCTCCTCTGCTTCAATCGAGGGATCCCCTCTACATGCTGATTAAAACTATTCTTGCTGATGAAATCAATAACCCCCATCGTTGTGGATTTACCGTTGTGGATTATAAGACTTTGTTTTCCAAGGGATCACAGACTCAGTTCTCCATGGGTTAACAGACTATGTTTTCCAAAGGATTAAAAGCTTGCCGCAATGGGATTACCTACGAACAGTATGGAATTTCCAAAAACATTATGGGAGTATAATTTTGAACTTTTTGATTTTTCTTTTTCCATTTGCTGGATTACATAGAGGTCAGAGACATTCGGTGGTATCCTTTCGTGTTGGAACTCATCTCCAAGGACAGGCGATGACTTCCAAAAAGGGGGACTGTAGTGATACACCTAGCCTCTGATATTTCTGTCTTGACCTTCAAGTACACCTCTCTACACCTCTCTGAATCACTCAGTGTTACACTTGCTTGAACCTCAAGGAGACAGATGGACACTTATATATTTTAACAATTATTATGAATTAATGGACACTAATTAATCAGATTGAACTTTCTCGTTAATGTGTGTTAATTCAGAATTGATCAAACAGTATTTTTGTCATTTCAATGATGATTTTACTAAACTGGTATATTTTAAATATGACAAAGTTAAGAGAACATCTCAGAATGATCATGTTTTGAAACTGTCTGCTCTATGCAGAATGTGTCTAAAGTTGAATGAACAATTCTTCGTATTTGTTTGAACTGTTTTTGTTTCAAAGGAGAAGTTCTAGACATAACTTAATCTTCGGTCTCCCGTCCGTTCTAAAAACAATTCATCTGTGCCTAAACAGAGAGTGCTCTGTTTTCACACCTGCCTTTTGTTTTGTCTCCGTGCTGGGACTCAGTTCTCAGCACTCACTGGGTTTTTGAGTTCTCTGGGAGAAGGGAAGACGCACGGACGTTTTTCTCCAAGCTGATGTACGTTCCGGCCAGGCACCAAAGGCCCACGTCTTCAGCAAAGGTTCAAACAGCACGTCAGCTGTGAACCACTTCGAGTGTCACAGCTCCAAGCGGTGACACTCTTTCTGAAGTTATCTTGAACAAAACCAGAACCAGGCATCACTCTGGGAGGCCGACGCAGACTTCACGAGACCGTGGCAAGATGAAAGTGGTCGCCTGTAAAACGCAGCAGCCTGCGCGTCTGGCTTGACTAATTTACCGGAGTTGAGACAGGATCATCTTCACGAAGGTAAAAGTGTTTCATCACGGGACGGACGTCCAGCCGAAACCGAGCAGAGGGTGCTATCTCTGGTTAACATCTCAAGATAAGATTCAACCATTTCATTTCAATCTTTTATCTTTCCTCCTTAAACTCCTCCTTATGTTTATTTTCATCATGGTAAACTTTAAGTAATGTGCCAACAGAAAGGTCCAACTGTCTGTTTGTTTTAATTTGTATTCTTGTCAACGTAGTTATTAAATCAGAGCTAATATCGATACAAATGTTTTAATGTAATTCTTGTGATAGTTTCAATAAAAGGTCTATATTTTTGGTAGACCAATATAAATTGAAGTCTAAGCGTGAAATTACATTTCTTGTCTAATCACAGTAAAAACAACTTAGTATCGGAAAAAGGAAGAACTCGCTCTTTGGTGGCAGTTTGTGCAAGATTAAAGTCTGCTAAACTGCGCATCTACAATAATAGTAAATCAGTAAGTGTTTAAATACCTTACTCTACATTTATTACTATTATTAATCTATTACA
>JBBPBX010019808.1:16116-34196 GCA_038048925.1 Garcialebias charrua | reverse complement strand
AACAGCCTCGGGTGCGCTACGAAAATAAATGATAAAAAATCGAATTTTATCTCAAATGTTTAATCTAGGCCAACAGTCAGTAAATTAGAGCCATATAATTACACACTGGTAGCAGAAAAAATATCCACCGAGTGGTTTCTGAGCTATTTATCTGAATAGCCTGGACCTCGCCAGGCTAAACTAACAAAACTCCGCCTTCTGTTCTCTGATTGGTCCGGTCAAAAATCTACCGGAGAAATCGTTGTCTATGGGACAAGTCCCAGACCCTAGTACAAAGCGAAGTGAAGGACAAGGGTCTGGTTTTAACCAGGCTAAGTAATCGCTTCTTCCTCCGTTCACTCGATGACTGAAATGAATGAATTCAGGTCCTACCTGGCTGCGGGAGGTTTTATATATTTCCTGGTGGGCGGTGAGCTGCAGGAAAAGCGCTCCCTGTTATTATTTTTATTTCTTAGAACTTTTTATAACATATAAAGTAGAAACACCGCAGCAAAACACCGCAGCGGGCTGCTTTCATGATGAGTTCTCGAGCTTTCTGACGAGCTGTCAATCATTTCAGTAGGTGTGTCAGCAAGTGACCAATCAGCGACCTCAGTTTGTCCCCTCTGTGCAGCTGCAGAGGGGACAGCTGGAGCTGCTCACAGTACAACAAGGATTTGGAGCAAAAACGCGAGCATAAAAAAAAAAAAAGAGCTATATCAGCGAACGCATGCGCACAGAATGCACGCGTCCAGGTAGGACGCTCAGGTCTATTGGAGGCTTTACTGAGACACAACAACTCTACCAACTGAGCCACCATGCTGCCTGAATACTGTATATTGTCTAGAAAGTGTTTAAAAATTAAAGGAAAATGAAGGGAAAAAAGGGCTAATATTTGTATGAAAGTGAAAGTTTTACAGACATCTTCAGACATTAGCGTATTTCTTAGTTCATATCTTAGATCTTATTACTGTTTTTCTTATATCATTTATCTTTTATTGGATGTAACTGGGACCCTGTGCACACCATTTCATCCCACCACATGTACCACATGCGATGCATTAAGAACCTTGACCACAACCTTTAAATTGCAGATTAATGTCAATAATCTTACGATTAGTCTGCAGTTGACGCTAAAACCAGACAACTTTGGCTTAAAATAGAAAGTTCAGTTGTCTGAAGTTGAACTAGATTTGATCAGCTTTCTTTTAGAAAAAGTCAAAGTCAAACGTCAAAGTCAACTTTATTGTCAGAACTGCAATATGTACAGGACATACACAGGACCGAAATTGCGTTTCTCTCAGTCCCTCGGTGCAACAGTAACCATCTAAACACTAAACACTAAAACATTTAATAAACATAAGCATAAAATAGTAAAAGTGTAACACTGTCCTGAGTTTTTTCATAATAGTATAAAAGTATGAAAATTTACACCAACACTGAAACACCAAACACCCCTAAAACACCAAACACCCAATGAACATAAGCATAAAATGAAATAATAAAAGTGTAATACTGTCCTGAGTTTTTGCATAGTAGTATAAAAAGTATAAAAAGTATATCTATAAAATAAACTGAAGTTTCTAGCATTGACATTTGCAAAGAGTGGCACAGCAGCATATAAGTTAATGTACACAGTATATGTATGAGGTAGTTGATGTTGGTATATAGGCAAAGTGGCATATGAAGTAAGGCACATTTGGCATCCTTAGATAAGGCTAGTCAGAGAATGCTGTATATGTATCTGCAGTAGTGTAGATAAAAGTAGTGTAAATGTAAACAGTAGTAATAAATGTAAAGCAGTAGTAATAAATGTAATAATAAATGTAAACAGTATTAATAAATGTAAACAGTGAATGTAAACAGTAGTATGACTATAGGCAGTAATGTAGTACAAACATTAGTGCAAATATGAGAAGTAGTGCAAACTGAATGAGCACACGACCGAGAGTTTAGTGAATAACCCGTTTGATGACACAGAGTCCAGTGTTAAAATCTTTGTGTTGAGTGGTAATGTGTGAGAAAGTTTTTTGTGTTAAGGCAGTTCAAATGGGAGGGGAGGCAGAGCAGGCAGAGTGTTTAGCATTCTGACTGCCTGATGAACAGAGCTGTCTCTCAGTCTACTGGTTCGAGCCTGGAGACTCCTCAGTCTCCTCCCTGATGGCAGCAGTCTAAAGCGGCTGTGTAGTGGGTGTGTGGGATCACCTGCCATGCAGTGGGCTTTCCGAGTGAGGCGTTTGCTGTGTAAGTTTATGTTTATGTTTATGTTTATTAAATTTGTTCATTTTTTTACAAAAGAAACAATACAAGGCAATCTCATAATGATAGTGTACAAAATGTAAAAAAATGAAAGGTGGCAGAAAGAAGAATAAATCTTATTATATCTGCCCCTTATCTCCAACAATCAGATTAAACAACAGTAGTCAAACCATGTAAACAATAATAATCTTCAACCAACTTTTTCCAACAGTCAGGTTAAACAATAATATTCTTCAACCAACAGTACAAAATTACTAACTCTTTTTAATTTTCTAACTAAGTACAAAATGACTAACTCTTTCTAATTTTCTAACTAATACAATACACATTACGTTATTTCACATATATTTTTTAACACATTTGTTTTGATCATTTTTTTAAATGTAAACATTGACTTGGCATTTTTAACTACATTCTCCAAGCCATTCCATAATCTAATTCCCTGGATTGAGGTAGAACGTCCCTTCAAACTGGTTCTGAATTGTGGTTTTACAAACAACTCTGTTCCCTTAAGATTATAACAACTTTGTCTTTTAACAAAGTGCATTTGGATATTTAAAGGTAATGCATTATTTTGAGCTCTATACATAACTGATAAAATATTATAGTCTACCAAATCATGGAACTTCAATAATTTTAGTTGATAAAATAATGTACTTGATGGATGACGGTAATGCTTTCTAGTGATAATTCTTACAGCTCTTTTCTGTAATACAAAAATAGGCTTTGTGATTGTTTTACACGCATTCCCCCAAACATCAATACAATAGATTAAGTGTGGAACAATGATTGTGTTATACAACAAATACAGAGCTTTATCATTCAATAGGTCTCTGACTTTGTACAGTACTGCTATCGATTTAGCTATTTTTATTCTTACAGAATTTATGTGTTGTTTCCATGTCAGTTTGTCATCAATGATAACACCCAAAAACTTCACCTCACTCACTCTACAAATCTCAACATCCTCAATTTTGAGTGGAACATCAACAGTTTTCTTTTTATTACCGAATATCATGTAATTAGTTTTTTCTAGATTTAATGATAATTTATTTATTTTAAACCAAGTTTGTATTATTTTAATAGTTTGTAAGTCCTGCAGTGAGGGCAAGGAGGTGCCAACGATCTTCTCAGCTGCTCTCACGATGCGCTGGAGGCTCTTGCGGCATGATGCAGTGCATGCACCAAACCACACCGTGATGCAGCTGGTCAGGACACTTTCTATGGCACCCCTGTAGAAGGTGCACATGATGGGGGTTGAAGCTCCAGCCCTTTTCAGCTTGCGGAGAAAGTAGAGACGCTGGTGAGCCTTCTTGGCCAGTGATGCAGTGTTCCTGCTCCAGGACAGGTCCTTTGAGACGTGCACTCCCAGGAACTTGGTGCTGTCCACTCTCTCCACTGCGGTGCTGTTGATGGTCAGAGGGGCATGTTGTGCATCCCTCTTCCTGAAGTCCACGACAATCTCCTTTGTCTTCTCCACGTTGAGAGTGAGATTGTTGTGTCCGCACCACAAGGCCAGGCGGCTCACCTCGTTCCTGTAGTCCGTCTCATCGTTGTTGCTGATGAGACCTACCACTGTTGTGTCGTCCGCAAACTTATACTTGTCTACCTGGGTGGCGCGTTTTGGCCCCCCTTCAGACATTACATCGGACAGGGGCCCGCAGTTTGTTTCTGAACTTTGGTCTACCATGGCCAAGGGTCTGGGGACTAACGTTCACAGGACCACCGCTTACAACCCCCAAGCTAATGGTTTGTGTGAACGGTTTCACAGGTCATTGAAAGCTGCACTTCGCGCTGCATTGACCGGTGACAACTGGATTGACCGTCTTCCCTGGGTTTTGTTGGGTTTACGTACCGCAACCAAAGAGGACCTGAGCTCTTCCCCGGCTGAACTGGTTTTCGGTCAACCTGTGCGCGTCCCCGGTGAGTTTTTACCTGAGGTACCCTCACCACAGTTCGCCCCACCGTTGCTACATTTTTCACCTCAGGAGGCCCCTTTTCGTGTCCCCGGCCCGGTACACCATTGTTTACCGCAGTCGTTTGTCCCTAAGAGTCTGGAGTCCTCTAAATTTGTTTTTGTCAAACACAATGCACACAGGACACCACTACAGCCTTTGTATGATGGACCGTTTCGGGTTCTTCAACCAGGTCCGAAACACTTCCTTTTAGATTTAGGGGGTCGTACTGAGACTGTCTGTATCGATAGGCTTAAACCAGCTCATGTTGTGTCAGATGATCAGGTTGTTACGGCCCAGGCTCCTCGCAGGGGCAGACCTCCATCCACATTGCTAACGGACTGCGGTCCTTCTTCCAGAGACTCTCAACGTCCATTGGAGCCCGAATCTTCTGCAGACCCTCCTCGTAGCCCTCCGCTTCATCAGACTGGTTCTGCAGGGCCCAGGTTCAGCCGTTCTGGTCGTTTGATCAAACCTAAAATGCGGGACTAGTGATGGACCTTACTGGGTGTTCTGGGGGGGCGTGTGTGGTGGACCACTAGGGGGCTCTACTCACACCCAGTGGACCGAAGGCATTACAGGATGTTTTATTGTGAAAAGCCGGAGGACCGGATGTGGTATTGGATATATAAGGCGGTGTTGGGTGTTTCCCGCCAGTTGAGTAGGAGTTGATTAAAAGTGAAGATCTACATCCCGTCTCCTGTGTCGTCTCTTCACCGCCTCCTACACGTAGGAGGCGGTGAAGAGAAAAACTCACCGGGGACGCGCACAGGCTGACCGTAAACCAGTTCAGCCGGGGAAGAGCTCAGGTCTTCTTTGGTTGCGGTACGTAACCCCAACAAAACCCAAGGAAGACGGTCAATCCATTTATCACTGGTCAATGCAGCGCGAAGTGCGGCTTTCAATGACCTGTGAAACCGTTCACACAAACCATTAGCTTGGGGGTTGTAAGCGGTGGTCCTGTGAACGTTAGTCCCCAGACCCTTGGCCACTGATTCAGCCGGGGCAGAATCTGGGAAAAATCATTTTAAGCATATAAACATTAAAAGATAATTAAAAATATCCAGTTGAAAGTGTAACATTTACTAAACTTTCCCTTTTAAAGCAAATATGGACCAATTTTAAGCAAGTTGTCTACAGTTTAGAAGTCCTTGCATTCAAAATGTGCTCAGTGGGTTATAAGAAACAAACAAGCATCAATTCAACCATAAATTATTAAAAATACACCTATTTTATACGCTGTTAATTATAGTTGTTAGAGAGAAATCTAAACTGGACCAGACAACGGAAATCAGTGCTTGCGGTTTCTTACTTGATATTTTCGTATGTTTTTTAAAGGTGACCTATACGTTGGTGTTTATCATTGTGGTTTTGAGTAATTTTGGCTGGAGTTGCCGCAGCATAAACCACATCCATCCATTTATCATCCATCCATGGTCAGGTTGCAGAGGCAACAGGTCCAGGAGGAAAACCCAAGTGTCCTCTCCCCAGCTCCTCCTCTGGGATCCCAAATACTTCAAAATAATTTTTGGAGAAAAAAAAAATCTAATCCAGAAAAGACCCCAGGTCACACGCAGAATAAGAGTACAAAAAAATGGACAACTTTAAAATATCACTTGCAAACACCCAACAAACACAACTGTGTCCTGTAGTGTAGGAGATGCGACATGCTTCTTGGTGTTTTACTTGTAGAAGTCGCAGCAGCTGGCTCATCATGAACAGCTGGAAGACAAATTTTCTGAACATGTGTCAGAACATGTTTTCCGTAGCACTTTTTTGTTGTTGTTAAAATATGCAGCAAGACTTGCAGATTAATAATCTTTACTGAGCAACAACAGCAGCAAGTGTAAGGGCGAAGGAAAATGAACGTGTAGCATGCTGTCAGGTGACAAAGCAAACAAAATACCACCTGAAGGATAAAGAACTCAGAGCTGTCAGAGCACATCGAGACAAAATAAAACATGAAATTTACAGAATTCACCAACATTAAAATGTTCACGGTAGGTGTGATGCTGCCAGAGCCCATTGGAACCACACATAGACACAGTTTGGTTCCTTAAGAAGTAAAAAAAAAATTCACAGACATTGAAGTGTTTGTCACGTTGAGAAACAATTATCGCAAATGGTCATACTTGCCAAATTGATATATCGTATTTTTCGGCCTATAACTCACCGTTTTTTTCCTAATTTGCATGTCTTGCGACTTATGCGGTGAAGTGACATATTTAGGGATTTTTCCCCATATTTTTAGACCAACTTTTGGCTGAGATATGACCGTTTCCATTCAACTATAATTATTCTATTCTGACGAAAAAAATGGAGCAGTACCACTTTCGGCCGCTAGGGTCCACCGACCGTTCCCAGCTCATGTGTCCGACAGCAGCCTCATCTGGTCAGACTCATGGTGTGTTCACACAGAGCAGCGTTTTCAAGCTGCAAGCTTCCAGCCTCCATGTAAAATCAATGGTGGACGCACTTCCAGCCACCTCCTGGCGTCTGGCTTCAGGTCGCGTGCGTGTTGAGCGTGCTGAGTAGCGTTTTTTCGTGCACGTGAACCGGCTTCCACCTCCAAACCGAGCATTCAACATGTTGAAGATTTCGCGGTTCAAACTTTTCAAACGCCGCTCAACTCCACCTGATTGGTTGGTGTGTCAACCAATCAGGGAGAGTCGGGGGGCAGAAGAGAGGGGGCAGTGGGAGAGTCCCTATGTGACGCGGAAACGAGGGTGCGCGCGCACTATGTGACGTATTGTTTGTCGGAAAAAAAAAGAAAAGACCCGCGAGCTCGTGAACTATGGAAGAGAAACTCATTGTAGCTGTGTGTTCGCGACAATTCCTTCACGACCAGTCAAGTCTGCTCGACAGAGACGGAAATAAACAGCTCCTCCTCGCCTGGCGGAGTGAGCAGGGGCCTCATGTATCAACCGTGCGTGCGCACAAAAACATTGCGCACGTCACTTTCCACGCAAAACCCCGTATGTATCAAAACTGAACTGAACGTGAATATATGCGCATCCAGGTACATATCCACGCAAGCTCCCGAGCAGGCGTACGCACGTTTCTGTGGTTCTTGTTCCTTTGGCGACACTTACAGGTGTTTCAGAGAAACTGAAGCCCCACAGTCTGTGGTTGACTTTAAGAGCGGCTTGAAGACCTTTCTTTTCAACCGAGCATACTTTACTCCTCATGATTCTACTTTTGATCTTAGCTGATACTGTTGTTGATTTTAATTGTTTTATTATTTGTTTTATTGACATTCAATTATGTTGCACCTTGTAGCACTTTGAGATTTCCATTAATGAAAAGTGCGTTATAAATTGAATTCATTATTATTATTATTATTATTATTATTATTATTATTAACTGTTCATGATGTGAAAATGATTAATATTCCCTCCAAACACACGATTAACAAGTATTACATCCACATGACGCAGTGAAATAAAGGACGCGCAAAGTTGTGCCAAAAATAAATTTAACAGGAACGGATTCATTCAGCCTTACTGGAGAATATAATAAATAGTGTAACACGCAGAGCATTTATTTAGAAACAGATATAATTTTCTGATCTAGGATATGGCTTATCAGCCGTTTTCAGAAATAATCATTTTTCAGTTTGGCACTGCTGCTGCGCTCTGGGGAGCCGTGCATCACGCGTGCATACAGAAGCAGCGGTCAAACTGTTCCACAGAGGGAGCTGCAGGTCGATCGGGACTGTGCAGTCCAGTCCACACAAAGCCGGATCATGTCCAATGGAATGTCTCATCCATATGATTCCAAAGGCTGAGTGGTCGCGCTTGGAGCGCGCGCGCACCCTCACCGGTGTCGACACGGCAGCTGGAGGTGTTTCATTATCTGCGTTTATTGTAGATTTCTCCAAAATGACACGTGAAAGTACACCTTATATAACTTGTAGGAGAGTAAAAGCTTCACAGACAGACTGCGCACAGGGCTGCGGAGGGCGCAGCGTCTGGAGACGCCAACATCACGTGATGTCATGAAATGTCTCCACCAAGACGCACAGACTCGTTTCTTCACATCATCTACATAAACAAAGATCTATGTTCTAGCAAACATCCAAGTAAGTTCCTCTGTGTTTACAGTAATAATGGTAATAAACTCGTGCGCAAAGTTAATATTTCCACACAGAATGAATGAATGAGCCGGTTCGCGCACCACAGCAGGGTGCGCGCGCACACAAATACCGACAATCACTCGTTCTTTGCATGATGAACACATTTTATTACTATTCTTACTTAGGATGTTTGTCCTCACTCATATTATATTGAATTCATTATTTTCCCGAATCTAGAAATGATTTCTGATCGCGCAGGGATCAAACAAACATGTCCTTCACACATGCAGGAAGTAATTTGCATCTGTTTAACATATGTAAATGTAGGCGTGTCAGGGGAGGTGTCTCACGTGCGCTCAGTTCCACGTCAATTGTGATGTACAAAAGGAATGTGCGTGGATTCAGGTGTACGCACAGTTTGATAAATCTGGATCTTTTTGTGCGTAGACACTTTTCTGGATTTCACCGTACGTCACTTTTCAGTAGGAAATCCACGCAGGTTTTTGATACATGAGGCCCCAGGACTCCGTGTGCAGGGCTCTGTGTACCGGTAAGCTCCTCCCACACACCCAGCAGCTTCTGGCTTCTGGCGTTCAGTTTTGAACACGCTACATTCACAAGTGCGTCCACTTGCGTGCGTGAGGAGCATTTTGGAGGTTCAAAACGCTGCTCTGTGTGAACACACCATTACTCTGTCGCAGCACGGCCTCCTGCTCTCTGGAGTTCTGAACTGTTATCTCAGTGTTTGACTTGTTAACAAAATAGCTCATGAACCACAGGACAGATGTTGATGAAACTTACAGAAAGTAATCACTGGATGGACATTTACAACTTGTTAGCTGTAGGAGAAGTTTGAGCTAAAATTCGATTTATTTATAATTTATTTTCGCAGCGCGCTCGCACGTTTGGAAGACCGTCAAAGCGAAACAATTTAAATCCAGCTGATTTGAACATTACATAAATTTTAAAAGGTAAAGTTCAGCTCAGAAACACGTTTGCGATAGTGTCAGAAAACATATATATATTTAGGTGTTTATCTTGCTAAATTTTAAAGAAATGCAGCGTTCCCCTCCCGTGCAGGTGCACGTAGCGAAACTAATTTTTAAATCCAGCTGATTTGACAATTACGTTCATTTATTAAGGAAAAGTTAAGCTAAGACACATCTTTGCTATAATTTTCAACAAACAAATAATTGTTTTTACCGTGTTAATCTTGTTAAAGTCCTTCCATGCATGTTCCTGCTGCCATTTCACAGAAAATCTATTTTTGGCAAAACACCGGCCCACATTTCCGGGTTGTCAGCGGTGACGCGTAACATACACGATGCGTCAGCGGTGACGCATAATAGATGCAACGTATAGGGAGGTGCGACACGTTTATGGATTTTTCCACTTTATTGGACATAATTGGACTGATGCGACATATAGGGCAGAGCGACTTTTAAGCCGGAAAGTACGGTAGTTTGATTTTATTTTTAAAAAAAACAACCTGCGGTTAATTTCCACACGTTACATGCAGCAGCAAAAAAGTTGATTCTTCTAAACTCTGACAAGTCCAAAGGTTGTGACTGAATAAATAAAAACCAATTCAGTAGCAGGTACATTATCCTTCTCTGTCTTTTAAAACAGAGATTGGTGAATTGAGTTTTTTTTTCTGTTTATATTTATTTATTTATTCACAACATTTGTTGTAAACAATTAGTTCAGGGAGCCAGGTCTGAAACAATATAGAGCAATTCAGTTTATGTAATAGTTGTATTATGATGCTTTAATTATTACTACCGGTACTTCCTTTTCGATTGTACATTTAAAAAATAACACAAAAGTAAAAATTAATTCCGGTTTGAAACAACTTGATCCATGTTCTTCAATTAAATACAGTTATATATTATTACTGATACTGTTAGTGATTACCTTACTTTTTGCCATATAAGTCGTACCTTTTTGCATAAATTTGCATGCCCTGAGACCTAAACGCCAAAGTGACTTATTTATGTTTTTTAACAGTATAAATAACCCAATTTTTTTTTTCTGAAATCTGACGATTCCATTCATTGTGACATGAAAAATATTGAACACTACCATTTTCAGCCACTAGAGGGGCCTTTATTTTTTAAATACAGCTGATTTGACGTCAAAGTGCATTAGGGAAAGTTAAACTGAGACACAGCTTTGCTATAATTTCAAGCAAACAAATAATTGTTTATAAATGTGCATCTTGTTAAATTATTGTTAAAGTTCTCTCATGCACGTTCCCATGGCCACCATTTGGCAGCCAATCGATTTTTGGCACAACACTGGCCCAAAATTCTGGGTGGTCAGCAGTGGTGCATAATAGATACGACTTTGAGATTTTTATTAATGAAAAGTGCAGTATAAATTGAATTTATTATTATTATTATTATTACTTATAGAGAGAGCAACGTATTGATGTTTTTTTTCCACTTTATTAGACGTGTAGTGGCAGGGCTTTTGACTTGGAACCTGAAGGACGCGGGTTCGCGTCCCGGCCACTACACACCTTGGGGTGTCTATGAGTGCACATCTAATTCTCCAGCTCCCCGAGCGCTTTCTATGGCTGCTCACTGCACCACCTGGTAGGTGGTTGGGTTAAATGCAGAGACGAATTTCGTCTGTGTATGGGAAACGTACGCAGATGACAGGAAAAGACATTATTATTATTATATTTGGACTGATGCAACTTATACGGTGGTGCAACGTGTACGGTGGAACGTACGGTAATTTTGCACTATTAGTGACTTAGATATTCTAGCATACCATTTGGCGTTTGTTTAGCGTATATCTTAGTATATAAATAGATCCTTATTTACTGTTTCTTTTTTATTTTATATTTTTGCTATTGTTGGATGTAACTGGGACCCTGTGTACATAATTTCCTTCCACCTCATGTACCCAGTGGCGGTTCTAGCCTATTTGGCGCCCTGGGCAAGCAACCCCAACGGGGCTTCTGACTCTTAAAGGCTACAAGACAAAGTTTCAGTTATGTGGCATTGCATCATAATATTATTTAAATTATATAACAGTATGTTATATAATTATATAACAGTATGTTACCCCTCCCTGGGCTGCCACCTTACCGTGGTGGAGGGGTTTGAGTGTCCCAATGATCCTAGGAGCTATGCTGTCAGGGGCTTCATGCCCCTAGAAGGGTCACCCAAGGCAGACAGGTCCTAGGTGAGGGACCAGACAAAGTGCAGCCCAAAAACCCCTATGATGAGTACAATTAATGGACTAAGTTTTCCCTCGCCCGGACGCGGGTCACCGGGGCCCCACTCTGGAGCCAGGCCCGGAGGTGGGGCACGCTGGCGAGCGCCTGGTGGCCGGGCTTTTACCCATGGAGCCCGGCCGGGCACAGCCCGAAGAGGAGACGTGGGTCCCCCTTCCCATGGGCTCACCACCTGTGGGAGGGGCCAAAGGGGTCGGGTGCAATGTGAGATGGGTGGTGGCCGAGGGCGGGGACCCTGGCGGTCTGATCCTCGGCTACAGAAGCTGGCCATTGGGACATGGAATGTCACCTCTCTGGTGGGGAAGGAGCCTGAGCTAGTGTGTGAGGTTGAGAGGTTCCGACTAGAAATAGTCGGACTCACCTCAACGCATGGCTCTGGCTCTGGAACCAGTTTCCTTGAGAGGGGTTGGACACTCTTCCACTCTGGAGTTGCCCCTGGTGAGAGGCGCCGAGCAGGAGTGGGCATACTGGTTGCCCCCCATCTTGGTGCCTGTACGTTGGGGTTCACCCCGGTGAACGAGAGGGTAGCCTCCCTTCGCCTACGTGTGGGGGGACGGGCTCTGACTGTTGTTTGTGCCTATGCACCAAACGGCAGCTCAGACTACCCACCCTTTTTGGAGTCCTTGGAGGGGGTATTGGAGAGTGCGCCTCCTGGGGACTCCCTTGTTCTACTGGGGGACTTCAACGCTCACGTGGGCAATGACAGTGAGACCTGGAGGGGTGTGGTTGGGAGGAACGGCCCCCCTGATCTGAACCAGAGTGGTGTTCTGTTATTGGACTTCTGTGCTCGTCATGGATTGTCCATAACGAACACCATGTTTAAGCATAAGGGTGTCCATATGTGCTCTTGGCACCAGGACACCCTAGGTCGCAGTTCGATGATCGACTTTGTTGTCGTCTCATCTGATCTGCGGCCGCATGTCTTGGACACTCGGGTGAAGAGAGGGGCGGAGCTGTCAACTGACCACTACCTGGTGGTGAGTTGGCTCCGATGGTGGGGGAGGATGCCGGTCAGACCTGGCAGACCCAAACGTATTGTGAGGGTCTGCTGGGAACGTCTGGCAGAGTCTCCCGTAAGACGGAGCTTTAACTCCCACCTCCGGGAGAGCTTTGAACACGTTCCGAGGGAGGCGGGGGACATGGAGTCCGAGTGGGCCGTGTTCCGCGCCTCTATTGTCGAGGCAGCTTATCGGAGCTGTGGCCGCAAGGTTGTTGGTGCCTGTCGTGGTGGCAACCCTCGAACCCGGTGGTGGACACCGGCAGTGAGGGATGCTGTCAGGCTGAAGAAGGAGTCCTATTGGGCCTTTTTGGCTTGTGGGACCCCGGAAGCAGCTGATAGGTACCGGCAGTCCAAGCGGCATGCGGCTCGGGTGGTTGCTGAGGCAAAAACTCGGGCGTGGGAGGAGTTCGGAGAGGCCATGGAGAATGACTTCCGTACGGCTTCGAGGCGATTCTGGTCCACCATCCGGCGTCTCAGGGGGGGAAAGAGGTACGCGACCAACACCATTTATGGTGGGGTGGCGTGCTGCTGACCTCAACTCGGGATGTTGTGAGTCGGTGGGCGGAATACTTCGAAGACCTCCTCAATCCTACTGGCACGTCTTCCACTGAGGAAGCGGAGCCTGGGGACTTTGGGTCGGGTTCTCCGATCTCTGGTGCTGAGGTCGCCGAGGTGGTTAAAAAGCTCTGCGGTGGCAAGGCTCCGGGGGTGGATGAGATTCGCCCGGAGTTCCTTAGGGCTCTGGATGTTGTAGGGTTGTGTTGGCTTACGCGACTCTGCAATATCGCGTGGACATCGGGGGCAGTTCCCTTGGATTGGCAGACTGGGGTGGTGGTTCCCCTATTCAAAAAGGGGGACCGTAGGGTGTGTTCCAACTATAGGGGGATCACACTCTTAAGCCTCCCTGGTAAGGTCTATTCAGGGGTTCTGGAGAGGAGGGTCCGTCGGATAGTCGAACCTCGGATTCAGGAGGAGCAGTGTGGTTTTCGTCCTGGTCGTGGAACACTGGACCAGCTCTACACCCTCAGCAGGGTCCTGGAGGGTGCGTGGGAGTTTGCCCAACCAGTTTACATGTGCTTTGTGGACTTGGAGAAGGCATTCGACCGCGTCCCTCGGGGGGTTCTGTGGGGGGTACTCCGGGAGTATGGGGTACCAGGCCCTTTGATAAGGGCTGTTAGGTCCCTGTACGACCGGTGTCAGAGCTTGGTCCGCATTGCCGGCAGTAAGTCAGGCTCGTTTCCGGTGAGAGTTGGACTCCGCCAAGGTTGCCCTTTGTCACCGATTCTGTTCATAACTTTTATGGACAGAATTTCTAGGCGCAGCCAAGGTGTTGAGAGGTTCCGTTTTGGTGACCTTAGAATCGCTTCTCTGTTTTTTGCAGATGATGTGGTCCTACTGGCTTCATCAGTTCGTGATTTACAACTTTCACTGGAGCGGTTTGCAGCCGAGTGTGATGCGGCCGGGATGAGGATCAGTTCCTCCAAATCCGAGGCCATGGTCTTGAGCCGGAAAAGGGTAGCATGCCCTCTCCGGGTCGGGGAGGAGGTCCTGCCCCAAGTGGAGGAGTTTAAGTATCTCGGGATCTTGTTCACGAATGAGGGAAAACTGGAGCGTGAGATCGATAGGCGGATAGGTGCAGCGTCCGCAGTGAAGCGGGCGCTGTACCGGTCTGTCGTGGTGAAGAGAGAGCTGAGTCAAAAGGCAAAGCTCTCAATTTACCGATCGATCTACGTTCCCACCCTCATCTATGGTCATGAGCTTTGGGTTATGACCGAAAGAACAAGATCTCGGATACAAGCGGCTGAAATGAGTTTTCTCCGCAGGGTGTCTGGACTCTCCCTTAGAGATAGGGTGAGAAGCTCAGTCATCCGGGAGGGACTCGGAGTAGAGCCGCTGCTTCTCCACATCGAGAGGAGCCAGTTGAGGTGGCTCGGGCATCTGGTTAGGATGCCTCCTGGACGCCTCCCTGGTGAGGTGTTCCGGGCATGTCCCACCGGGAGGAGACCCAGAGGAAGACCCAGGACGCGCTGGAGGGACTATGTTTCTCGGCTGGCCTGGGAACGCCTTGGGATTCCCCCAGAGGAGCTGCTCCAAGTGGCTGGGGAGAGGGAAGTCTGGGCCTCCCTACTTAGGCTGCTACCCCCGCGACCCGACCCCGGATAAGCGGAAGAAGATGGATGGATGGATGGATGAACAGTATGTTATGTCACAATGCCACACACCACACAATTCATTGACTTGATAATTAACTTGAACGGTGGTTTGCAGGCAAAGTTCAACATAATTTCTTACCTGTTTGATCTCTCTCACTTACAAACTTCAGCTTTTCTCTGCACCACCACCCTTGCTTTTTCTCCCTTCAATCTTTCCACTGACCGCACTTACGCGTCACCTCCGGGCACGTAACAACAATGAAACTAAAAGTGGAGGCGGGGCGGCTGCTGCGGTGATAAACGGATGATGATGTGAATAAATGAAGGGCGGGGCAGCCCAGGAGCAGCACGGTAGTGGTGTTCTGTGTTATATGTTGTTAAAAAAAGTTGTAAAATTAAAAAAAATTAAAAAAAAGAGGAGCAGCGTCTCCTCTTATGCCGCCCCCCTGCTGGAGGCCGCCCTGAGCTCAGAATGATCTGTAATACCTGTAGCTCAGTCAGGGAGTGCCGTAATGTCTCCACCATAATTAAAACCTGTCACGGGTCAATTTTAGGCGATCAGGTTTGTTTACATTCATCCCGGAAGTAAACCAGAAGTAGATTTTCTTAAACTACAGAAGAAAATCTACTTCTGGTTTACTTCTGGGATGAATGTAAAGTAAACTTAGTTTACCACTCTGCGAATGTCGGTACTTCTGTTCAGAACAAAGCCCGCTGCATGTAAACGCTCGTCATGAACAGATTGTGCCCATGTAAACAATACATTTGAATTATTTAATCTGAAAACATTTCAATCTGGTCAAAAAAAATTGCACATGAAAACATTGCTACAGAGGGATTCAGTGTCTTGCCCAGGAACACTTTGGCATATGACTGCTGGTGGATTTGAACCCCCAACTCTAACCACTCAGCCACAGCTGCCTAATATATAAGTCTCAGCAAACATGTTACCCACCACAAGCTAGCAGTTAATAGATGGTGGAAAAAAGTAAATACTTTTTTCTACCTTAAATGTGAAACATTTATTCACTGTCTGTGGTTTTGAAATAACAGCACTTATTTAATTTAAGACATAGCTAGTCTTAGTAAGCCACACTGTTTGGCTGGGTTCACGTCTCAGCATGTGATCTATTAACAGCAACATTTAAACAAAACTGAATTTTAAGTTTTATGACAACTTTTTTATAACGCGTTTTTATTTTGTCTGTATATTTCTGCAAATACTGTTGTGAGATAAAGATTGTCCTAATAAATAGATAAATAAACATTTAAATCTGAACTAAATGAACTAAAATACATTTTGTGTAGCCTACTGTATATTATTTATTACATTAAAACATAGAACAATTTTCAGAAAGTTATTCAAATATTTGAACAAAAGATAATAATTTTTCAATCTTTACACCATTTTACATTTGGTAGCAACAATAAATGAATTCAGATAGAACCTAAATCAATTGGCTCTAAAGCCAAAGGTCTGTAGTTACAGAAGTTTTGACAATTCTTTTGAAATAAAACATAAACTTGAACACAATTAAACACAATAGAACACAATAATGTAGAGCACAATGGAAAAACGAATAAAAAAAACTAAAATATATATGTAAGTAAAAACCATTTAATTTCTTGACTTCAGTACTCATATTCTTATCAACAAACCCTGGGATCTTTCAGTGCTGGTTACGTGTGAACTCATGTGTCTTCAAGACTTTTCTTAATATTTAACACTCAGCAGTTGTCTCTCGTGTAGTTTGTCATGTTTTTTTAAGAGTCACTGCAAACCATCGCTTTGTGTCTTGTGTGGATTCTCATGTTTGTTTAGAGTGGACTGATGTCTAAATCTTTGTCCACAAAGTTCACAAATAAATGGTTTGTGTCCTGTGTGAATTCTCATGTGTGTGTTTAAATGGGCCTGTTGTCTAAATCTTTGTCCACAAAGTTCACAAATAAATGGTTTGTGTCCTGTGTGAATTCTCATGTGTGTGTTTAAATGGGCCTGTTGTCTAAATCTTTGTCCACAAAGTTCACAAATAAATGGTTTGTGTCCTGTGTGAATTCTCATGTGTGTGTTTAGAGTGGACTGATGGCTAAATCTTTGTCCACAAAGTTCACAAACAAATGATTTGTGTCCTGTGTGGATTTTCATGTGTTTGTTTAGAGTAGCCTGTTGTCTAAATCTTTGTCCACAAAGTTGACAAGCAAATGGTTTGTGTCCTGTGTGGATTCTCATGTGTGTGTTTAGAGTGGACTGACGGCTAAATCTTTGTCCACAAAGTTCGCAAACAAATGGTTTGTGTCCTGTGTGAATTCTCATGTGTGTGTTTAGAGTGGACTGATGGCTAAATCTTTGTCCACAAAGTTCACAAGCAAATGGTTTCTCTCCGGTGTGGATTCTCATGTGCGTTTTTAAATTTCCTTTACGCGTAAATCTTTTGCCACATTCGTCACATCCGAATTGATTCAGTATGGTCTCAACTTTACTGCTTGACTGTTCATTTTTTTTCACTTTTAGACCTTTCTTAGCAACCAAACAACTTGAAGACTTCTGTCTTGAATGACTTTTCAAGTTTCTCTGAAAAGTCAAGTTGTTGGTCGTGGTGGTTTCTGCTGCTGAAGATGCTGCTTCTCGCTGGTCAGATGAGCTGCTCATTCGACGGCATCCGTCTTCCTCTTGGTGTTGATAAAGATGTGACAGTAATGGTTTAGCTTCAGCATCATCATCACTGACTTCAGTCTTTGAAGAGTTCACATTACCTTCATAATAATTCAGATGTTGGTTTCTTTTAGTTTCTGCTGCCCCACAGTCCTCTCCACCCATGGCTGTTTCCATCTGGACAGCTGCTACTGGTTGTCCTCCAGTTGGTGTTGATGAAGCTGTGAGGACAGAGGTTTCACTTTTTTATTTTTATTTTTTATTTTTTATTAAATTATTCATTTCAAATAAAATAAAAAACGCAAGAAAATTATTTACAAAACCACATTATAAAACAAAACAATACATGAAATTAAAGGAGGCAGAAGAAGAAAAAAATCTTATTATATCTGCCCCTTCTTCAAACAAAATTAATTCAAACAATCAATTCAAACAGCAATCACATATAAAAAAATATAAGCTAATAAATGATTTCTCACACAATACCATATACAGGTAGTCCCCGATTTACGAGCGAGATCCGTTACAACGAGGCGCTCGTAAACCGGAAATCTCGTAATTTGGAACGGCCGCCATTTCTCTCGTAAACCCGGAAATCCGCTCGTAAATTGGAACGGTTTTCGCTAGCGCACCTAAAAACACTCTATTTTCATCTAAAAACTACTTTTGAGTGCATAAAAATGATCGGAAACGTGTGTTTATATGCTTAACTAGCTAACTGTAGTGAAAAAACACATGAAAACTCAGTATTTTTTTCGT
>JBBPBX010019808.1:3433-15849 GCA_038048925.1 Garcialebias charrua | reverse complement strand
GTCCTTTTTACAAAAAGCATTTGGATATTTGAGGGTAATGTGAAATTCTGAGCTTTGTACAATAATAAAAGAATATTATAGTCAACCAAATCATAAAACTTCAGCAACTTCAATTTGTAAAACAAAACATTTGATGGATGGCAGTAATGTTTTCTTGTAATAATTATTATGGCTCTCTTCTGTAAAATAAAAATAGGCTTAGTTACAGTTTTGCACGCTGTACCCCAAACATCTACTGTATACAGTAAATTAAGTGTGGGAGTATAATTGTATTATATAACAAATACAGTGCTTTATCATTTAGTAAATCTCTAACTCTATACTGTATAGCACTGCAATAGACCTAGATATTTTAGTTTTTACAAAATGTATGTGTTGTTTCCATGACAACTTATCATCAATAATTACACCCAAAAACTTCACCTCCCTTACCCTGCATATCTCAAAACCTTCAATCTTAAAAGGAACATCAACAGTTCTCTTTTTCTTACTAAATATCATATACAGTAATCGGTTTTATCTAGATTTAACGATAACATATTTAACTTAAACCAACATTGTATTTTTACAAACTCAAAATTTAGCAACTCAATCATTTGCTCCAAGTTTTTACCTGAACAAAAGAAAGTAGTGTCATCAGCAAAAATAATACTTTTAAGGACACTGGACACCTTCATTAAATCATTTACATATAAAATAAACAACTTAGGTCCAAGTACAGAGCCCTGTGGTACTCCAGATACATTACTTAAATTAGATCTTACATCATCAATTTGAATAAACTGTTTTCTGTCTTTTAGATAACTAAATATCCACTGCAATGCAGGTCCTCTAATACCATATTTTTCAATTTATCAAGTACAGTAAAATGGTATGGTCAATGGTGTCAAATACTTTTTTTAGATCAACAAATATACTTATACAATGTTGCTTTTGATCAACAGCTGTGGTAATTTGTTCCATTAATTCCATTAGAGCCATTGATGTTGACTTATTTGATCGAAATCCATATTGACTATTACTTAAAATGTTATTTTTATCCAGAAATTGGTCGAGTCTGGTTACAAATAGTTTTTCTAAAATTTTTGAAAATGGTAGCAACAAGGATATAGGTCTATAGTTGTTAAACACACATTCATTACCGTTTTTGAATGGAGGAACTACCTTTGCTATTTTCATTCTATCTGGAAACACTCCAGTTAAAAATGACAAATTACATATACGGTATGTGTAAATGGTTCAATAACATGACTCATTATTTCCTTTACCACCATCATATCCATGTCTTCACAGTCTTTCGATTTTTTGTGTCAGTACATTTTTTAACTACATTCATTATCGACGGAGCAGCAGCTTCCCTCCTTCCCTCCTGAGGTTTCCTCTCCTTGCTTTGCCACTTTGTCCTGTCTGTAGTTTTAATTTTTTTCTGCGCTCGCTCGAACATAAATTTATGATGGATCTTTTTTCGTGGGCTGTTAACTCTATTGATAAGATTTTTTCAACGAAGCGTTCCGGTCCTGGGGAACTGACGTGCCCTTTGCAATCGCATCCTACAGGTTATATCATGGATTCCTGGGGCGCGTGGAAGATGTTATGCCTGGATGTGCTTTCTGTCGAGGATGTCGAGGATATATTCATAATTGGAATTATGATAGTAGGTGCTTTGCTTTTTGGCTTGTGTTGAGTTCTCTTCTATCGGAAAATGAGGAAGACTTCCGAGGCGATCAACGCGCTGTCGAAGCTCCCTTCTCAAACAGAGAGTGTTATCCGAGCTGTGACATCAATGAATCAGCTGTTGTATGAGCTGAACCGCAAAGTGGAGGCGGCCACTGAGGACCGCAGACCACCGGTAAGGTTCGGGACTCGTGGGCAGCAGTCACATCTGGAGGTTGATTCATAGTTCGGGTCGGTGGAAAGTTCCCATAATTTGGAGTGTATTGGATTCCAAACAGCCACCTGGACTTCAAGGCCGCAAAAAGAACACTGTGAGCCTGCCCTAAAGATAACACACGCTAATCTAATCAGACTCCCTGACAGCTTGGACAGGCTGTCTGCAAAATCTCCAGAGTGGAACAACTGAAGAAAATTAAGCTTCTATCGCAAGCCCAACCCTCCCTCCCCAGAGAACTGTACTGTGTTCTCTGAGACAGATAAGGCTGGCTGATCACGTCATCATCAGAACTCTGGCTAATCTGAAATGGAGCGCATGGACTGTCTCACTGCTTCGTCCTCAAATGCAAATGTGATTTGTCTTAAATGTGCTTAAATGTGCTTCTGGTATATTTTTTTCTGATGTGTCATATGGTGTCATGAAATACAAAATGTGATATATATTTTTTTAATACCAATGCTGTGACCCTCATGGTTCTTTCCTTGTTTTCACACATTTGACCTTCATCCCGATACGGATGGGAGAGGCCGCGCTGAAGAACATAATGTGATATAATGTCTCATGTGGTCTGATAGTAGCAGCTTCACACACGCGCCCCCTTCAGGATGACTGTGCGTACATATTCACACTGTACTGGTGCAAACTTGTGCAATGTTAATAAAATTACTCTGACTCTCTGAAGGGGTTGTGGTCAGTAAATACGACGACTGGACCACATGAACCTCCGACATATACTTCGTAATGTTCCAAGGCTAGAATTAAGGCTAAAGCCTATTTTTCAATGGTTGAGTACTGCTTTTGATGTTTATTTATCTTTCTGGAGTAATAAGAGTTCGGGTGATCCACTCCATCAGCACTTTCTTGTAGCAGGACTGCTCCTACTCCAGTGTCACAAGCATCCACGGCAACTTAAAAGGGAACATCAAATCGTGGAGCGGATCACACAGGAGCAGATGTCAATAGCGACTTGGTTTGCTCGAAGGCTGTCTGACAATGCTCAGACCAATTAAAAACCACTTCAGGACTAAGAAGGTCCGTTAAAGGAGCAGCTACAGAGGAGAAATTCATACAAAATCCTCTGTAATAACCAACCATTGCTAAGAAGCGTCTCAGTTCAGTACGAGTGGTGGGAACGCGTACGGAGAGAATAGCCTCTACTTTGGCTTCCACCGGACGTACTTGACCTCCTCCAACCTTTTTCCCAAGATATGTCACCGTTGCGTGACCAAATTGACATTTTGACAGATTAACAGTCAAGTCGGCTTCTTTCAGACGAGTAAACACTTCTTGTATGTGTTTTAAGCGGTCCTCCCATGTTTTGGAGAAGATCACCACGTCATCAAGGTATGCTTCACAAAAAACTAGTCCAGAGAGAACAATGTTCATCAGTCTTTGAAAGGTGGCAGGAGCGTTACGCATGCCAAATGCCATTATCTTATATTGTAAAAAGTTATCAGGTGTGACAAAGGGAGAAATCTCCTGGCCACGTGATGTTAAAGGAACTTACCAGTATCCTTTCAATAAGTCCAAAGTTGTTACATACTGGGTGGCTCCTATATGGTCGACACAGTCTTCCATATGAGGTAACGGGTAACAATCGGGTTTTGTTACATAGTTAACCTTTCTGTAGTCTGTATAGAACCTATCGCCACCATCATACTTGGTTGCTATCAGACAAGGTGAACTCCATGCACTACAACTCGGAACAGCTAGCTTGTGGGCTAGCATGTATTGTACTTGTTCTTTTAAGCGTTGTCGCTTACTTGGATTCACTCGATATGGGTGTTGTTTAATAGGTCGAGTGTCACCCACATCAATATTATGCTGTATCATTCCTGTTTGAGAGGGAGTATCTGAAAACAAACCGGGATTTAGGGTAAACAATTGTTTTACATCCTCACTCTTGAGAAGTTCAAGATGAGTAAACAATAAATCCAAGTTGTTTAAGTAGTGTGAATTTGAAAGTTTTCCTTCCATCTCAACAGGAGGGGAAACTATCTGTGTCATTTTCAGGACCGGATAGCTCCTGCCTGTCCGGATAATAATCTGTCACTCCAAGAACACACACACACTTTCAACTCTTGTGTCAGATGGTTCATGACACGGCTTAATCATATTGACATGACACATTCGAGTGGTACGTTGTCTGTCAGGTGTAGAGATCAGTTAGTCACGATCAGACAACTTTCTCTGAACGACATACGGGTCACAATAACGAGCTTGTAAGCTAGAGCCAGGGACGGGAAGTAGGATTAATACTTTGTCTCCCAGTTTAAAAGTCCTCTCTACAGCCTTTTTCTCAAAGAACAACTTCATTTTGACTTGGGCCTTCTTCATGTTGTTTTGGGTTATTTCACAAGCACGTAGTAGTTTTAAACGAAAGTCACTGACATAGTTTAACAAACCTTTCTCAGTGTCTTCGCATAACCATTTTTCTTTTAACAACTTCAGAGGTGCACAAACTATGTGAGCAAACACTAGTTCAGCAGGACTGAAACCTAAAGATTCCTGAATCACTTCACGTATCGCAAACATTTGCAAATGTACCCCTTCATCCCAATATTTCTCAAAGTCCATGCAGTAAGTACGTAACATGGTCTTTAAGGTCTGATGAAATCTCTCAAGGGCACCTTGGCTTTCAGGGTGATAAGCTGTAGAAGGAGAGTGTTTAATGTCCAGTTGTTCTAAAACCTGTTGAAAAACTCTGGACATAAAATTACTTCCTCGGTCAGTCTGTATCACTCGGGGTAATCCAAATACTGAAAAAAAAACGAGTGAGTACCTTAACCACCACTGGTGTAGTTATTTTTCTTACTGGAAATACTTCAGGAAACCGGGTGGATGTGCACATCACAGTGACCAGAAATTTGTTTCCAGCTTTTGTTCTGGGCAAGGGTCCAACACAATCCACTAGTATATGCTCAAAAGGCTCTGTAACAGCAGGGATTGGAAATAAAGGGGCTGGTGGGATCGTTTGATTAGGTTTACCGACTACTTGACAAACATGACAGGATCTACAATGTCGGACAACATCTTTCTTTAATCCGGGCCAGAAGAAATGGTGCAATATCCGGGCATAGGTTTTTCTGACACCAAGATGACCAGCTAAGGGACTATCATGTGCCAATCGCAAAACTTCAGCACGGTAAGGTGCAGGAAGCACAATCTGTATGACACGATGCCAATCCTCACCCTGTGGAACAGTTAAAGGCATCCACTTTTGCATCAATATACCATGACTAAAAAATAATCCAGTATTTATAGAGTCATGGTCATCAGGTAAGGTGTCTTGAAAGAGTGTTTTTAAGGTACCATCTTTTCTCTGCATTTCAATTAACTGTTGTCTAGACAACAGAAGTGTTTCTTTATTTTTCTCGGTTAAACTCACTTCCGTTTTTACAGGAAATGTGTCCTGGTCATAGAAACACCAGAAATGGGAAATTCTGGTCTCAACCCTACAACAACTTCTCCAGAACAAAGTTCTGAATGAATCATAATCTTAGCTAAAGGAACATCAACATCTAACATGCTAAAACCACATATAGGTAGCTTTGCTTTTATGAGGTTTCTCTTACTCAGGGGCAATACCCCTTCTAATATGAAGGACTGAGAAGCTGTTGTGTCACGTATAATCTTTATGGGTACCTTTTTATCAGAATGAGAGGTTGAAACAAACTCATCCATAATACAGGGGTGAAATCCATCACTCTCAGCAGCATCTGTGATAGAAGAGAACTGATTATTCACAGTTTTAATAAGAGCCACAGGTTTTGTCTCCTTTTTCTTATCAACTTAGGATAATTGGTGCTAATGTGTCCTTCATGTTTACAATAGAAACAAACGTTTTTGTCTTTGTAAGAATATTCACGCCCAGGCAATGTCCTGGTTTCACCATGGCCCATCACAGGTATTTTTGAGTCCTTGGGGAATGTCACAGATCCTTTCATTTCATTTCATTTATGTATTTATTTAAGTTAGGACAATGCATATTAATCAACATGATAGCAGTAAGCAGTAATGTAAATATGCCGGAGTTAGCACAATAGCTAGTTTTCATCCGTTGTCCTAAGGCAGGTAAGAATAAGAAACATCCCATAAAACAAAAGAGCAGAGAAAAATACAAACGTCACCTATATAGCACATAACACAACATAAAATTACAATAAAAATATGATGCCATAAGAAAATAGACAAAGTAATCTACACATGAGTGCACTTCTGGTTTGTTTTCAGCCAAAGTTTCAAAGAGTTTTTAAAGCCAGAGTAGGTGCCACAGTTGGAAACTGGCAGTGTGTTCCATGACTGCGTGCCTCTGATGGACACCACCATTTGGCAAAATTTAGTCCTGCACCGCTGTACATCACAATCTCCTCTGGTCAGTGCTCTTGTGTTTACTGCACTTGTTTTTTTTTACTTATAAAATATATTAAAGGAGGAGGAGCAAGTCCATTTAAAACTTTAAAAATCAGGCAAACATCCATAAAAATCTGATAGTTATTAAAATCCAAAATGTTGTACTTATTTATGATGTTGCAATAATGATACTGTATTGGCTGTTTGTCAAAAGTTTTCAGTGTTTTTTTTAAAAAGAGTCTTTATGGGCTTCAAGATTATCTCTGAAGTGTGAGACCATGTGATATAACAATAGGCTATATGGCTAAAGATCATGGCATGCATGTGAGCCTTTGCTGATTCTGTTGTCTGAGAAGGTCTTATATGTTTGAAGTTTTCCAGATTAAGTTTAATTAGGCTTAAATGGGGAGCCATTACCCCTCGGTCTAAAAACACGAGAATACTCAGAATGGAATAGTTTGGATCTGTCAAGAGTAGGTGATTTTTCATAGATGGGACGCTCAACACTGAATTTGTGTGTTAACACATATTTATCCACCATAACTGCAGCTTTAGAAGCCTCAGTAATTTTATGTTCATTCAAATAAGTGGCTACCCGGTCTTAAGATGGCCCTTTCCAAGATGGCCGCGCTCAGACCAGTAGCAGCTTCATGGGCTTCCAGAACATCCCCAGTTTTTAGTAGTTTTAATAGTGTTTTTGTACCTGACTCTGCGCGTTTTTTGCGGGTGAATTATAGCCGAACTGAGCTGTTGAGAATTGGAGCGGATTTACCACAAGGCACAGCTGAAATCAGCAACGAACTCAAATCAGAACTCGGAAGATTGGATCTGCTTAGATCATCTTTCTGGAAGCAGATGCGCGGAGGAAAGAAGAGAAAGAGATGCTCTCGAGGGAAAAAACGTGGCTGTCGAGCAGGAATCATGACGAGACTACGAGCAGACGCTAAAACCGGTAAACCCCCGATGCCGGCTTTATTTCTGTCTAACGTGCGCTCGCTCGACAACAAGATGGACCTGCTTCGTCTGAGAGTAACAACGTCGGAGGAGATGAGGAGATGTTCGGTGCTTTGTCTCACGGAAACATGGATCAATGAAGACACTCCTGACTCTGTTTACGAGTTGGATAATAAACTATTTTTCAGAACGGACCGGTGCATCGAGACTACGGGGAAAACGCGAGGTGGGGGTGTCTGCATTTACGTTAACAAAGACTGGTGCACGAACTGTGCCGTTATCAGCAGGATCTGCTCAGCTGCTGTGGAGCTTTTAACAATAAGATGTAGGCCACATTACCTCCCCCGCGACTATTCAGCGATAATAATAAGCAATGTTTACATAGCACCCGATGCTAATGCTAAAGTCGCCCAGGAAGAAATTCATGAGTTACTCACCTCGCTGCAGTGTAAATATCCTGAGGGGTTTTTCATTGTTTCCGGGGACTTCAATCACGTGGATTTACGTGCCATCCTTCCAACCTTCAATCAGCACGTTTTCACAGAAACACGAGGAAATAAGACACTAGACCAGGTCTACACGAATGTGAAGGGGGCGTACACGGCGAAGCCACGCCCACCGATCGGGGCTTCCGACCATCGCTCCCTGCTATTGGTCCCTAGACAGCTCCCCCCACTCCGACGTTCGATGCCAGAACAAAGAGTGATAACATCGTGGCGCCAAGATAGTTCCCCCATGCTGAGGGACTGCTTTGAAAACACAAACTGGTCTGTCTTCAAAGAGGCAGCTACGAATGGAAATTCAATTGACCTGGAGCTTTATGCTTCCTCTGTCCTGGGTTACATCAGTACATGTGCTGAAAATGTATCCATAAGAAAGTGTGTTAAATTTTACCCCAATCAAAAACCCTGGCTAAATAAAGATGTCCGCACCCTGCTGGCAGCCAGGGACACTGCATTCAAGTCTAAAGATACTGAGGAGTTGAGAAAGTGCAGGAGAGAACTGGATGATGGCATAAAGAAGGCCAAAGCCGCGTATGCACAGAGGATCGAGGGACAGTTCACCTCACATGATCCAAGGAGCATGTGGCAGGGCATCAAATGCTTAACAGACTACAAGGGCAAAAGCAAACAATGCCCCAGGGACCCATCCCTGCCTGATGCCCTCAATAAGTTTTATGCACGTTTTGATGATCCAAACAGACCAACTAGCACCAGACTCACCTCATCACCAGACGAGGAGCACCTCAAAGTGACCGCAGCAGAAGTGAGAGGCAGTCTCAGAAGGATCAACCCTCATAAAGCTACGGGTCCAGACAACATCCCAGGGAAAGTTCTGAAGGAATGTGCGGACCAGCTCTGTGAGGTGCTGGCTGACATCTTCACCACCTCACTTGCACTGGAGTCAGTTCCCACCTGCCTGAAGACCGCCACCATCATCCCAGTCCCAAAAAGCTCCACAGTGACTGGTCTGAATGACTATAGACCGGTGGCCCTCACCCCGATAGTCGCTAAATGTTTTGAGAAACTGGTCATGTCCCACATCAAGACAGCCGTCAACATCAACGAGGACCCTCATCAATATGCATATCGTGAGAACCGATCAACAGAGGACGCCATCTCCTCCGTGGTCCACACTGCTCTCACCCACCTGGATCAGAAGGACTCATACGTGCGTCTGCTCTTTGTGGACTTCACATCTGCCTTCAACACCATGATCCCCCAAACTCTGATAGACAAACTATCCACACTTGGACTAAGCCCCTCTATTTGTAACTGGGTCTTAGACTTCTTAACAGACAGACCACAGTCCGTGAAGATCCACAACTTCTCCTCCTCCACCATCACCCTCAGCACTGGCTCTCCTCAGGGATGTGTGCTGAGCCCTCTTCTGTTCACTCTGCTCACATATGATTGTATAGCCACACATCCAGGCTGTCATATTGTTAAGTTTGCAGATGATACAGCTGTGGTGGGATGCATCACAGATAATGATGAATCCAGCTACAGACAGGAGGTGGAACATCTGGAGAGCTGGTGCAAAGAGAACAACCTTCACATGAATGTGAAGAAGACGAAGGAGATGATTGTGGACTTCAGAAGGAACAAACACACCCACACCCCACTGTATATAGGTGGATCTGCGGTGGAGGTGGTCTCCAGCTACAAATACCTGGGTGTACACTTGAATGATAACCTCAGCTGGAGCAATAACACCACCAGCCTGATCAAGAAAGGTCATCAGAGACTCTACTTCCTCAGACGGCTGAGACGAGCCGGTCTGAGAAGCCCAGTCCTCACCTCGTTCTACAGGTGTGCAGTGGAGAGCGTCCTGTGCTCCAGCATCAACGTGTGGCATGGAGGCTGCACAGTTGCAGAGAGAAAAGCTCTGCAGAGAGTGGTGAAGGCTGCACAGAAGTCTGTGGGAGTCAGTCTCCCCACCATCACAGACATTTACACCTCCAGATGCAGAAAAAGAGCCACCTGCATCATGAAAGACCTCACTCACCCAGCACACTCACTCTTTGCACCACTCCCCTCGGGACGGAGGTTGAGGAGCATCAAATGTAGAACCACTAGACTGAGAAACAGCTTCTACCCTGAGGCTGTCAGACTCATGAATAAATAAATAATAAGAATAAACACTGCAAAATGTCACATCATACTGATACTGATCTGTTTCTTGTTGCTGCGTTCATCTGTGACCATCTGCTCATGTTCGTGCTGCTGTTTATAATGATGTTTTTCTACTACATTAGGGCTTAGTGTATTACTAGCTGATGTGATGTCTCTCTTAGTTAATCCTAGATGTTATTATTGTTTTTCTCTTGCATTTGTTGTTGGATGTAACTGGGACCCTGTGTACATAATCTCGTTTTCAACACATGTACTACATGCGGTGCAAATGACAATAAATTCTCTCTGACTCTGACTCTCTGACTCTCTGACTCTGACTTAAAATCTTCTAACAAAATCAGCTGTTTAAGCTGGTCAAAATCTGTCACAAAGCTCACAGCACACCAACGATCAAAAAGGACTTCTTTTTCTCTTATGTAATCAGGATAAGTTTGGTTCTCCAATTTGCTTAACTTTCTGAATTTCTGTCTGTACGCTTCTGGAACCAGTTCATAAGCTCGCAGTATAGCATATTTTATATGTTTATAGTTACAACTGTCCATCACTGAGAGAGATGCATAAGCATCTTGGGCTCTTCCCGTTAATTAACTTTGTAATAGTATCGGCCATACGTTTTCTGGCCAGTTCATAGAACTTGCCACCTTTTCAAATAGAATAAAATATTTATCAACGTCACTTTCATTAAAAGATGGTACAAGGGAAACATTCCTACTCACATCAAAATCACGACGGAATGGCTGAGGAGGAAATTTTCCTCGTTCCAACTCCTTCATACGCAGTTCGAGCTCCAACTCCATTCTACGCTGTTTGATAAAAAGTTATTTTTCCCTCAGAGCAGTTTGTTGCTGCAGCTCTGCTTTCCTCACGACAGCTTCTGACTCAGCTCTTCTGGCATCAGATTCCATTCGACGTAACTCTAATTCTAATTCTTTTAGGCCCACATCTTTGTCCACGTCACCATGCTTTTGAATATCATCATAGCGTTTCGGGGACGTTGTTTCATGCAGAATCTCCATCTGAACTAATGTAGCGATCAGTTCACATTCAACCATTTCTCTCCTGGTACGTTTATCCAAAGAGACTTCATAATATTCTGCCACCCTCAGTAACTGCTCCTTTGTGCAGTTATCGAGAACATCCACTGTGTTTTTTTTTTTTCAAAACTATCTAAATCAAAATCCATGATGATAGTCACAAACACAAACTCAGCGGCTGTTATTCACAACAAGGATTTAAAAAATCCCTGCTGCCCTGAACGCAGCCCGAGCAAACTCCCACACAGCTGCGCACTACGGCTCAATCAGCAGGTGCTCAGCAAACATGAGCTGACTAAAGGACTCAAGTGCTTCACATAAACACTCCAACAAGTTTGTCCTGTGCAGACAAACAGACAAGCAGACAACAAAAAAAAAAAACAGCACTTCCTCAGCAGCGCTAAAACTCATAGCTCCTCACAAAACTAGCACAAACACTAATCCAAATCCTGGACGAGCCATCAAATAAATATGTTACGACCGATGAAGATCAAAACACATTTAAAGGACGCAAGACACAAAGAAAAGGTTTTAACAGAAGTTTATTAACTAAACTAAGGTCTTCGACAGCAGTGGAACCACCACCGGCTTCTCCAGGCGTCCCATGTCACACTAGAATAAATAAAAAAAAGTTCAACTGAGAGATGGGTTGGGGAAAAGTGGCCAAAAGGAAAATAAGGTAGCCCAACAGAGCCAACTCCTATAGAGCCGTAGAACCCTGTTGGACAGCGGGCTACCTGTACCAAAACTCTAGGCCTAAAAGATAAAACTAAAAGCGAAAACAGGACTACCAGCCTTACCCCAACCAGAAAGTTATAAAAGTAAATGTATGCTAAGAAAAAGAGAAAAGAGACAAAAAAGGAACTTGAGCCAACACAGCTGTCTCCAGAGGACAGCTCTCCTGAGCCCAGTCTCTGCGACTCAGAACCCTCAATGGCTCAGGTTCCCTTCTCTAGGTAGACTAGAGCCCACACGATCCTCTACACAAGAGCACCAGAGCACTAATGTGCTCTAACCAACACACTCAAGAATGAGTGTACCAACGACCTCTAACCTGCTAGAGATCACCACAACCAGGGAGGTTGGAGGAACTCCCAGTTCTACAAACAAACATCTGCAAGATTCTACTGATGAATGTAAAAGTAACAATAAGTACATAGCATGCTTCAATCTACCAACCTGTACTCTCAAACGTCCTCTAACCATCTAAACCTCCACACTGTTCTGGCCTTTTCCCTCAGCTTATAAAAGGAAGAGAGTCAGCAGGTGTTTGCAGCTCAGCTAATCAAGCCTGATCAATCAAACTGTTAAAAAAAACAGAGGCAGCATCAGGCTGCAGGACTCAGTAGACTCTGTCAGTAGACAGTGTGAAAGTTGAAGAAATATACATATATATTCCACCAAATATGAACGTAATAAATAACCAAATCCATGGAAAACAAACATATCTGGGATTTATTTTCATCAAAAATGCAACATACTTTTACATAAAAAAAACAGACAAAAAGCATGCAAAAAAAAAAACGATTGATTGCGTGGTTAAAGATG
>JBBPBX010019807.1:22874-35049 GCA_038048925.1 Garcialebias charrua | reverse complement strand
ATATATATATATATATATATATATAATATATATATATATATATATATATATATAGCATTGTATGTAAACTACATTTTGAAATGTATTTATTAATTACCTATATGAACTGTGATTTTTTTAAAAGATGGACAAGGTTGTATGTTTGCATAGTGTAAAGTAAATTCACAATTATGTATTTATTTGTACGTGTCAATTGTACACTTTTGTTTATAACTATCAATAATTAAACATGGTTCACCACTACACTGGAAATTATTGAATAATTTGAACTTCTGTTTGAATTTAATGCTATGAACTTTTTCCTTTTTGTTACATTTACTATGAATTTCTCACAGGGCAGATTAGAGCCAACATGGAGGACTCACCAACATATATTATTATTATTATTATACATATAATATTGTCCAGTATGTGATGCTGCAGTCATGTTACTGAACTCCCACTGATGGGCTAACCTGGTTCCACCACAGCAGCAGGATCCTCAGACAGAACAGCTGGTGGGATGTCCTGGTATCTGCAGCCCTCTCTCCATTTCTTTCTTCATGGACATGGAGCTGTGAAATTATGTTGTGCCCTTTCCTCAGCAGAACGCTCCTCCAGTGGAGACTTTCTGGACAGACTGCAGGAAGTTCCTAAACAAACAACAGGTTTATCAGTATTATCAGTAAAAAGAGATTATTAAATCATTTTTAAGACTGAGAATGTGTACAATTATTAGCTCTGTTGTTATTGCCTAACTAACCTATTCAATAATTCTTCAAACTGTGACATTCATTCATAATGGAATGAAAGAGAACATAAACAGAAATTATATAATAATGAAAACTAGAGACATTAAAACATTTTAAAAGACACAGAGAACTTTAAATGGATTAAGAATGTTAATAAGTGTTGGATTTGAGTGCAATGTAAGTGCAATCCATGGCAGGAGTTGAATCCACATCTGAAAAGGGATGCAAGCTTTTCACAACATATGCTGTTGTAACTGTTCTGTGTCTCTCTTCATTCAGTTGAGTTTACACTGATGTATTTACCTTGGACACTGGTGAACAGTGAAGCCATTTCAGGTCGTTTGTCTAAGAAGAAAAAAACGAGCTAACGTTAGCATCGTGTTTGTATTGAGCTGACTTACCGCTTTAAGCGGAGTATAACTTGTTAGCTGCCTTAATGTTGGTATGAGATGTAGTTTATAGTTTATTTATTTACCATCATGGAGCCAAAGAGGTAGCGATCAGCGAAAAGTTCGGCGGAGCGTTTTGCAGACGGACCAGGCCCGGCTGCATGGGCGGGCATTGAGGTGCATTGCCCCCCCGCAGAGTCAGCTGTGCCCCCCCTGACAGACTGGACGACGGGAAGTTTTTTGTTTGTTGGTTTTTAATCTCCGAGTGAACATCTTTCTATTTTTCCTATCTTTGTTTGTCCGTCATACAATTCAACCAATCAGTGAAGCCGAGGCAACATTCTAGCCAATTACAGTTCGAGGGGGGCGGGTGCAAACTAATTGTTTCAAACAGAAACACACGCTCACCATTGTCCGTGTATCAACAAAACAAGAAGCGTTGCAAATAAAAAGACCAGAAAGAACTTCTAAAGGTAAGAACCACTGTGCTTTCTGTGACATGAGTAGTCCAATATAAACTTATGGCTGTGCAGATAATAAATGTACAGTATTTTGTTTATTTGATATACTGTCTGCATAATTGTGGTGTGTTGTGGTGGAGAAAGTACTCAAACACTGTACTTAAGTAAAAGTACAAATAAACAGACAAAATGTACTCTAGTAAAAGTAGAAGTACCATATTAATGTTTTTACTTAAGTAAAAGTAAATAAGTACTTGCTTTTAAAAAATACTTAAAGTATTAAAGTAAAATCACTTGCTGAAAGTATTAACTAGTGCATTGGCCTACAATATCAAATGTGCCTACTGTATGTATATGTTCTGTAATACATTAATAGTGTTGAGCCATTTTAATGAACAATACTGCAGATAATACATGTTTTTATTGTGTTTACTCTGTGACACAGTTCACACTTGGACTTGTGATTCTGTGTGTCAGAATTTCAGGGATGACATGCAGAGTTAAATGTCATTAAGCAAAATAAGAATAATAAGGAATGAATATATCTTTGAGAGTTTTTATTTAACACAAAGTAAAACCAATGTGTCATTTTAACTGCAGTAAACACATTTGAGTAAAAGTTGTCTGCCTGAAAAAAGGAGCATTAGACCTAACAAAGGAATGGTCGAGTTCCAGGAGTGGTCACAGAGCCGCTGTTCAACTTGAAGCAAATAAAATGTTGAAAAAATATGCCCCCTTGAAAAAATAGAATGCCCCCCCATTGAATTGTTTCTGCAGCCGGGTCTGAGACGGACCACTCTGTACTTCCGGTCGGATACGAAGCGAAAATAATCCGGTTGAGCACGTCAAAGACGGGACACTATTTTACTTCTCCACCCTCCTTTGCATGATAGAAAATTATTGCAAGTGCTGCACTGACCTGACTGGTCATTTTTTATTAATTAGTACGCTTTCGATCGCAGATGCACACTTCCGGTGGATTCTTCTTCGTTGGTTTTCGGCGGTGGCTACTTCCGGTCGGCTAACTAGCATCGAAAATAGGAATCGCAAATTAATATTTTGAACGATTCCGGGAAACCGGACAGTTAGTCCCGGTTCCGAACGATTCTCGAAGCCCAACCCTATTTAAAATCTAAGGATATTTTATTTTCTTTCTTCCCCAAAACTGCAGTGGGCTCCCTGCGGTGGACCCCATGGTGAGCATGGCCCCCTGGGCCTGGGCCCAGTCGGCCCTGCTGATAATCCGGGCCTGATGAAGAGAGACACAGAACAGTTACAACAGCATATGTTGTGAAAAGCTTGCATCCCTTTTCAGATGTGGATTCAACTCCTGCCATGGATTGCACTTACATTGCACTCAAATCCAACACTTATTAACATTCTTAATCCATTTAAAGTTCTCTGTGTCTTTTAAAATGTTTTAATGTCTCTAGTTTTCATTATTATATAATTTCTGTTTATGTTCTCTTTCATTCCATTATGAATGAATGTCACAGTTTGAAGAATTATTGAATAGGTTAGTTAGGCAATAACAACAGAGCTAATAATTGTACACATTCTCAGTCTTAAAAATGATTTAATAATCTCTTTTTACTGATAATACTGATAAACCTGTTGTTTGTTTAGGAACTTCCTGCAGTCTGTCCAGAAAGTCTCCACTGGAGGAGCGTTCTGCTGAGGAAAGGGCACAACATAATTTCACAGCTCCATGTCCATGAAGAAAGAAATGGAGAGAGGGCTGCAGATACCAGGACATCCCACCAGCTGTTCTGTCTGAGGATCCTGCTGCTGTGGTGGAACCAGGTTAGCCCATCAGTGGGAGTTCAGTAACATGACTGCAGCATCACATACTGGACAATATTATATGTATAATAATAATAATAATATATGTTGGTGAGTCCTCCATGTTGGCTCTAATCTGCCCTGTGAGAAATTCATAGTAAATGTAACAAAAAGGAAAAAGTTCATAGCATTAAATTCAAACAGAAGTTCAAATTATTCAATAATTTCCAGTGTAGTGGTGAACCATGTTTAATTATTGATAGTTATAAACAAAAGTGTACAATTGACACGTACAAATAAATACATAATTGTGAATTTACTTTACACTATGCAAACATACAACCTTGTCCATCTTTTAAAAAAATCACAGTTCATATAGGTAATTAATAAATACATTTCAAAATGTAGTTTACATACAATGCTATATATATATATATATATATATATATAGTAAAATGGGTGTTTGGTTAGGGAGGGGGCCCTGTGAGCTTCGGTGCCCAGGGGCCCCTGGGGTTGTTAATCCGGCCCTGGTAAGATCCATGGTGGTATTGTTGACAACGGTACTAATGGACTTATTGTTAGGTTTTGTACTTGAACTTCATGCACCTTCTGATCTATTACCCAACCAAAGCTTCCTGTTTCTCTCTTTGCTTTTTCCCAGCACAGTTTTAAAATGTCTAATGTTTGATGATCCGGGTTATTTCCTTTTAAGTTGATCCAGTAATTTATTGCTAGCTGTGTTCTTCTCAATTCCAAAGGCATTTCTCCCATAAGTGCTGCTGTTGGGGTGGTTCTAAATGCTCCTGTGCAGATTCTTAGTGCCTGATGTTGGATATTGTCTAGGTGAGTTTTTGCTACAGATAGATTACATAATCCATAGTTGACCTGATCAGCCCTGTGTATATTCTCTTTAATGCTGTTCTGTCTGCTCCCCATTCATTTCCTGCCAAACATCTCATAATATTTAAGACCCTTTTACATTTATCAATAATTTTTTATATGTGAATATTCCATATTAGTTTCTCATCAAACCACATTCCCAAAAACTTTATACTCTTAACTTGTTCTATTTCTTGATTATATAGTTTCAGTTTTATGACTCCTATATTTCTTTTCCTTGTAAATATCATTGCCTTTGTTTTTGCCACTGAAAATTTAAACCCCCACTGCAATGCCCATCTTTCTATTTCATTAATAGCCTTTTGTATTTTTACTACTGTTACTTCTACATTTCTTCCTTTTTTCCAAATTGCACCATCATCTGCAAAGAGTGAACAGCCCATCCCCTCCTCTAATTCTACAAAAACATCATTTATCATCATTGAAAACAATAAAGGACTAATTATGCTACCTTGTGGTGTCCCATTTTCTACATCATAATTCTCAGAATATTCGTTTCCTATTCTAATTTGTAATGTCCTTTTTGATAAAAAGTTTTTGATCCATTTAAACATTTTCCCTGTAATACCGAATTTCTTCAGTTTAATTAGCAACCCTTCAACCCACAACATATCATAAGCTTTTTCAACATCGAAGAACACCGCCACCACACTGTCTTTATTTACCTGCGCTTTTCTGATTTCATGTTCTAACCGTAACGCTGAATCATATGTATTATGTCCGTTTCGAAACCCACTTTGAAATTTAGATAGATATCCATTGCTATTTAAATAATATGTTAACCTCTCATTTATCATTTTTTCCATTAATTTACACATGTTTGATGTTAGAGCGATTGGCCTGTAGTTTTCTGGTTTAGTGTTGTCTTTTCCTGGTTTTGCTATGGGTATGATGACCGACTCCTTCCAGCTCTGTGGCAGCTCCCCCTCCTCCCAGACTTTGTTGTACAGCTCTAAAATGATTTCTTTGGATGCGTCACTGAGATGATCTATCATTAAAGACCAGATCTGATCTTTTCCTGGGGCAGTTGTCTTGGTTTTTCTAAGGGCTCTGTTTAGTTCATCTGTCCTAAATGGTGCATTCAGTAAATTATCATTTACTTCACCACTCTGTTGTAAATATATATATACTGTAGTTTTGTGGCTTCCTTCCCTCTGCTGATCTGTTCATGTTGCTGATCTGTTCATGTTGCTGTGTTCATTCGTGCCCATCTGCTCACACAGACTCATGTTCGTGCTGCTGTTTGGAGTAATGTTTTCTATGATATTAGTGCTTAATGTATTTTTAGTTGATGTTTTTCTTAGTTCATATCTTAGATCTTATTACTGTTTTTCTTTTAAATTTTATTGTTGGATGTAACTGGGACCCTGTGTACATAGTTTCGTTCCACCACATGTACCATATGTGGTGCGTATGACAAATAAAGAAACTCTGACTCTGACAACAATGTTCATGCTCAGTCATCCAGGTACCAAATCCAATAATTCTCAGTCGGGTCATCTGGACAGTTTCTTTTTTATAGAAACGTTTCGCCCTCAATCCAGAGGGCTTCATCAGTCAGAGGAAGACACTGACAATTTAGAGTTACCTATCAGCCTAACATGCATGCTTTTGGTCTGTGGGAGGAAACCAGAGTATAATAGTCCCTCAATACTTTGCTGTTCGACTTTCGTGGACTCTTTCACAGGTTTTTAATGTAAGATTGTGCACAACACACGATTGTTGATGGTGCAAAACAGACCCTACCCCACTGCCCCCTCCTTTCTCTTTCTGAGCCCCCTGCCGTAAAGGCGTGAATGTATTCCTTCAGGTAATCGCGCGGGTGCGCAATTTCCCATAGCAATAGTGTTGCACCTCGTTCCCTTCCTTCAGGGAACATGAGTTATGGTGCATAACTTTCAGTTTTCAGTTTGGTCTGGGGAACAATCAGCAGGTCTCGATCACTGGACCTCAAAGCCCTGATCGGGGTGCAGAGATGTAAAAGTTCAGAGATGCATATTGATGTCCATGCAGAGCTCGCCAAGTCAAAACCAGAATCTTGAAATCCACTCGATAATGAACCAATGGAGTTGCTTTCGAAGTGGAGTATATGACAAAACTTTGAAGATCCAGTCAGGAGTCTGGCAGCAGCATTCTGCACAGACTGCGACCGGGTTTTGGTTAAACAAGTGTACAGTGTATTACAAAAATCCAGGCGAGACGAAACAAAAACAGTGAATTAATATTTCCAATTCTGGATGAGAAACAGTACAGCTAAGCTTGGCAATATTTTGCAGATGGTAGAAACGGGAACAAACCAGAGACTTTACATGAGTTTTGAGAAAACCTGAGTCAAAGGTTATCCCAAGGTTTTTGACCAAGGATTTAGCAAAAGACTATGAGGTCCAAGTTATCACTTGTACAATCTGTTGGGACGAGTCTCAGCAAATTCCTTCTCAAAATTTAGGTCAGTATCTATAAAACCGACTGACGTACTGTATAGCCATTTCTGTGTTTGCCAACTTCAATTAGCTGCGGCAGCCATTTAGAATGAGGTCAACTCCAGAAATTACTCAACTTTAGGAGTTTATTGATTTTTTTTTAAAATTCTTTCAATAAAATCCACCGGCTGGTTGATGAAATATTTTGTTAACTGCCAAACACATAGAAACATGATTTCTTGTTGTTCATGAGATAAACATGTGGTAAAAGACTGAAAACTAAAGAAGTGTAAGAGATAAAGTAACAACAGCAGGAAGTTGTGACTCTGTGGAGAGGGTTTGACAAATGTTTAAAGGACAACACCCACCGTGACAGTAACAATTCACCATATTGGAGAATTACTGTAGTAGAATATGATTTCTATTTTCATTTTTGCATTTGGGCCAGGCAAGTGGAAAAAAAAACAAAAAAAACAACAACGTAGTGCCGGAGTTTTCCGGAAACCCCTCCGAAGATTGCCGAACTCGTGATTCACGTAAAAAAAGGCTCCTCCCAAAAGGCAGAAGTTGTTCACGATGGCGGCGGCTTATGAGAGTGATGAGAATTTCAGTGGAAGTTCCAATGGCTTAGACAATATTTTTAATGATTTATCTGCAAGTGGAGAACAAGATGTAGATGTCCAGACTGAAATTATTGATCAGCAAGGACCTTTACCGTACATGTACGAACCAAGAAGAAGGCAAGAGGCAGCTCCCCGTGAAGAAGAGTCGTCAGAGAACGCACCTTCTCGGATTGAAAACACGGACTGGTAAACTATGTTCCAGTAGGCAGACATGTCCAAAGTGGTTCAAGACAAGAAAGTTAATTCTCAATAGTCCAGGTATCAAATCCGCTCATTCTCAATCAGTTCATCTGGACAGTTTCTTTTTAGCAGAAACGTTTCACCCTCACTCCAGAGGGCTTCCTCAGTCAGAGTAGTCCAAAGCACACTGAAGTTAACCCACCAAGTAAGCAACTTATGTGGACCAACCAGTTTGCTGTAGCCAAGATGGTTCTTGGCTACAGCAAACTGGTTGGTCCACATAAGTTGCTTACTTGGTGGGTTAACTTCAGTGTGCTTTGGACTACTCTGACTGAGGAAGCCCTCTGGAGTGAGGGTGAAACGTTTCTGCTAAAAAGAAACTGTCCAGATGAACTGATTGAGAATGAGCGGATTTGATACCTGGACTATTGAGAATTAACTTTCTTGTCTTGAACCACTTTGGACATGTCTGCCTGCCTGGGAGGAGTCGACGAGGGACACGCCCCCAGAAACCATCTTGGCTACAGCAAACTGGTTGGTCCACATAAGTTGCTTACTTGGTGGGTTAACTTCAGTGTGCTTTGGACTACTCTGACTGAGGAAGCCCTCTGGAGTGAGGGTGAAACGTTTCTGCTAAAAAGAAACTGTCCAGATGAACTGATTGAGAATGAGCGGATTTGATACCTGGACTATTGAGAATTAACTTTCTTATGTTCCAGTAGCCTTTTTCAAACAAAAATGATTTATTTGAGAAAACAAAAAATGGATTGTAAGGACCATTTGCAAACGTTTTTGTCCATCTGTTCACTCTTTTTTTCTCTGCATTACCTTACGGAAATACACCCCCCTCCCCCACACCCGCACTGCTGTCGGAGTGATGCTAAATTGTGTTTACCTTACAACTCCACAGTGATAAATAAAAAGATAAAAACAAAATCGCGATGATTTGATGGGAGTGAGGGATTACACTCTGTGTGTCCTCTGCTAAGGGGCAGATGTAAGGATAGAGGAGCAAAAACAAACAGCGTTTGATTGTGGGATGTGTATGTGTGTGAGAGCTGATAAGCTCCTATCCAAAAACAGGAGGAAAAGGGACTATTAGCTTATCTTCTTTTCAATCAAAATCTGAAGTTGTTATTGTCAACCTTATAAAGTTGTGCTTGTTAACTGTACAAATGTAAAATAATAACAAATTAATAGAAATTACTGTAGGGCTGTTATGAAACTATTGATTGTTCCCCCACCCCCACTATAACTGATCGTTTTACATATTTCTAAATATGTTATATATATATATATATATATATATATATATATATATATATATATATATATATATATATATATATTATTTGTGAATTACATGTATTCATATATATTTTTTTTCTTCTTACAAGGTGTCTGTGCAGTAACTGCGCTGTGATGGACCAAGAATTGGAGTGTGTCTGCTGTCACGAAATCAGCTGTGTGTTTGAAACAATGACAGCTGATGAAGAGCAATACCAGTGTATTGTGCAACATCCATGTTTTTCTGGAGGTTGTCTCAACATATATGCCCTTGAAATAGCATATCTTGCATACAAACAGGATCATGGCAACATGGACAGGCCTTTGCATGAGTAAGTATTTCATATTTTAGGTTAATTTCATTTGTTGTATATAGATTTCTTTCATAATTGCCTTTTGAAGTTACCATTAGCTCAAGTTATCTCTCTCTGTGTTGTACAGGAAATATCGATACACAGCGTACAGGCAGTTTGTTCGATGGATCTGGCACTACTTGGGCAAGCATATACGTGTTGTCCTTCCATCCTGTGTTGTCATGAAGATTAGACAAACTTTCCCAAGTGATGCTTACACAGGTTTTCGACTTCCCGAGCTGTAAACAATATATATAACACTGCTTCATGTACAGAAACTGTTACGAATTTTCTAGTGTGTAAATAAATTCTGCAACCACAGTTGAAGGTCTATTCATTTATTTCTGTTACTCAGCATTTCTTTTTGCCTAACTGCCATTCAAAAATTGTTAGACTATAGCTGAAACTGAGAACAGTAAGCTGCAACTGCATCAGCCATGTTGGGTCTCTCCATCCCAGCTGCAAGTGTTGGGGGTACGTTCTGTACAAGATCTTGTATGGAACTCTTCAACTCCATTGGACTGTGCGTATGCTTCGAACAGCCTGTCCACAACCCTTGTGGTGTACTCTGTAAAGAAAAATATATACACAATCACGTGACCATGCACTCTACAGAAGCAGCAGCAATATCAACCATGCAATGTTTAATTGTTAATAAATTAAACAATTAATTAATTAATTAATTCCTGTTTAATTTTAATTTGTTTAGTATTGCACTGTTTAATAGATGTTACAAGATGTCTGATCTGTTATGCTATTGTTGAACACCTATAACTGAATGTGAAAAGCTTGTCATTGTAAGTACAGTATGTAGTAATTTCTCAGAGCCAAATATATACATGTATTTAACTATTTCTGATTTTCTGATAGACTCTGCTCACTTACAGTGAATAATGCAAGCTAATGCGTTCTACAGTCCAGAAAAGGTTCCGTCAGTGTCACAGAATACTCATTTACTAAGTGTTGACTGTTAAATACTAATGACTTAAAACATTTTTTTAACAATATATGTTTTGTTTCAATATTATGTTAATGACATTTATATCGACGTTCATCTTCCTTCTGAAACATGGGTCCATGAAGGCTGCCAGTATGCATGTCTCAGGTTAGCGCCCCTATAAGACCTGAGTTTGACAGAAAATTGATACAACAGCACACATTCATTTCCCTAAAAACATCACAAGCAGCTGTTTGAGCAATTTCTTTTTGCAAAACTTTGTACCTAAAAATGCAAGTGATTAGTAGATAATCAACATTTCATAATTAGCAGTTGTTTTTTTTATCACAGCCATGTTTACCCTGATGCATGCTCAATAATCCAGGTAAAAAAAAATCTAAAAAAGGTTAAGTCTGGTCCTCTGGACATTCAAAAAAGAAAAGAAAGCAAAAAAAAAAATGGGGAAACGTTTCGTCTTTTGTCCGAAAGACTTCCTCAGTCTGACTTGCTGTATTCAGCTCAGTCTTATAAATAGCACCTTCTCACAGTGGATCAACCAGTTGGCTGATGACAGCCTGAAACCAGCTGAGAGCAGTGAGAAGGTGCAATTTATAAGACTGAGCTGAATACAGCAAATCAGACTGAGGATGTCTTTCGGACAAAAGACGAAACGTTTCCCCATTTTTTTTGCTTTCTTTTTTCAGACTTAACCTTTTTTAGACATCCATGTTTAATAATAATAATAATTCAATTTATACCGCACTTTTCATTAATAAAAATCTCAAAGTGCTACAACAAATAAAACAAGTGATAAAATCAAGTAAAATCTATAATAATATAAACCAAGATCAAAGATAAAATCATGTGGAGGCAGAATAGGCTTAGTTAAAAAGAAAAGTCTTTAAGCCGTTACTTCTCTGATAACATTCTCAGATTGATCTGTTTAGTTCTCAGATTTCTGCTACAAGTGTTAGTGGGGCATACCGTAGCTCGCAGGGCATTTTTCCTTGCGCACTGAATGACCACCCTTCTTGCTCTTTGGAAAGGTCAAGGAGAAGCGTGGCCTTCCATCAGCTGTCACTGCTTGCAAGCGATGTGCATTTTCATTGTAGTGCAGTGCTGCAAGAAATAATCTGTCAAAAAGAGTGAGCTGTTAAAACAATTCATGTAAATTAGAATAAACCATAAATCACATTTAAGGGAAAATCATTAAGTTGATTATGTACCTGCTCATCATTGCCAGATACCCGAATCCTGTATGCTTTGGTGCGAAACGTAGAATGAGGCTGTGAAATGCCTCCAATGTGGATGTCTGGTGTTTCGTAGACAGGCGTCGTACATCACTCACAACGTACTTGTTTTGGATAAGGTCCTCCATCATCTGACCAGCTTTGGTATCTAAAAAAATTGAGCAAAATGATGAGTTGACATGTCACAGCATAATTTCATAGGTTTGTTTGAAATGCAACAATTTCCAAGCAGTCAATAAATTCTTACGCGGTTGGAGCCACTGCTTCTCACGTTCATTTCCATCCAAAAGGCCATGGGCACATTCAGGATAGAGGAACGACCTTCATGGATATCCTGAATGTGATTGGCCACAGATCTCCACTTAGCCTCCATCAGATCTGGGTTTCCATCTGGTGTGGAACCAGCAACCCAGTACATGTGGTGTGTCACTGATTGACGCCACAGACCCACATCTTCACAGCCACGTTGTTTTGCCAGTGTGGTAATTTTTTTACCCAGACCTTAATTGTAAATTTAGAAAGAACAGAACTTGGACAACATTAATAACATAATAATTGTATTGCCTACATAACTTTCCTGATAATAACAAGAATAATTACTTAGAATTAAACTATAAATACAAATGAAATATTGAATACAATTAGTGTTATGACACTAGTACTGTATATATACATATACACATACAGTATACATATACATATACAGTACATATATATATATATATACATATATACATACAGTATACATATACATACATATACATATATATATACATATATACATACAGTATACATATACATACATATACATACATATATATATATATACATACATATATATATATATATATATATATACATA
>JBBPBX010019807.1:0-20738 GCA_038048925.1 Garcialebias charrua | reverse complement strand
CCTGACCTCTCTGGATGGTTTTCAGAATCTGTTGGAATCCTGGCAAAAACCAATGCAGATATGTTCCTGTCTTTGATTTTTTTGTACATCTACCTTATAATGTTTTTGCTACTTTTTCTTTTCTTTTGTTTACTGTTTAATGTATTTGTATCATTGATGTTCATCATTCTTTAGTTTGTAGCAGGTCGCTTTCGTAAATGAGCCCTCGAGGCTCAATAAGATTTACCTGACTAAATAAAGGTTGAATGAAAAAAATATATTGTGTGTATGTATATATATATATATATATATACAGTGGAGAGGACAAGTATTTGATACACTGCTGATTTTTCAGATCTTCCCACTTGCAAAACATGTAGAAGACTGTAATTGTTATCATAGGTACTCTTCAACTGTGAGTGATGGAATCTAAAACAAAAATCCAGACAAATACATTGTATGATTTTTAAATAATTAATTCCCATTGTATTGAAATAAGTATTTGATCATCTATCAACCAGTAAGAATTTTGGCTCTCACAGACATGTTACTTCTTCTTTAAGAAACCCTCCTGTTCTCCACTCATTACCTGTATTAACTGCCCCTGTTTGAACTTGTTAGCTGTATAAAAGACACTTGTCCACACACTCAATCAGTCAGACTCCAGCATCTCCACAATGCCCAAGACCAGAGAGCTGTGTAAGTCAGAGAGTCTTTATTGTCATTTGCACCGCATGTGGTACATGTGATGAAAACGAGATTATGTACACGAGGTCCCAGTTACATCCAACAACAAATGAAAGAGAAAAACAGTAATAACATCTAGAACTAACTAAGAAAAACATCAACTAGTAATACACTAAGCCTAATATAGTGGGAATAAACAGCAGCACGAACATGAGTCTGTATGAGCAGATGGTCACAGATGAACACAGCAACAAGAAAACAGATCAGCATCAGCATGATGTGATATTTTGCAGTGTTTATTTTTATTTTATTTTTATTTATTCATGAGTCTAACAGCCTCAGGGTAGAAGCTGTTCCTCATCAGGGATAAAATTGTAGACCTGCACAAGGCTGGGATGGGCTACAGGACAATAGGCAAGCAGCTTGGTGAGAAGGCAACTCCTGTTGAATTTCCTAGCAAACCATGGGAAAAAGTTGCAATAGACATTACAGGTCCATTTGAAAATGCTAAATGGGACTGCCGTTATGCTATTGTGCTAACAGACTACTACAGCAAATGGCCTGAGGTTGCATTCGCTCCTACTGTTACTACAGACGTAATACTGAGTGTCCTAACAACTGTGTTCAGTCGAGAGGGTAATCCAATGTATCTTGTTTCAGATAATGGTACTCAGTTTACTTCGCATGCGTTTAGTACTTTTCTGAGAGAGAGAGAGATACAGCACTTAAAGTCAAGTGTATATTATCCCAGAGCAAATGGTGCTGTGGAAAGATTTAACAGAGTGCTTAAAGACTGCATACAAACAGCTGAAAGAAGTCACAGCTCATGGAAGGAAGCTGTCACTGAATTCCTTCACAACTACCGAGCTACTCCGCATGCAACTACCGGAGCTACTCCATTTGAACTACTGAGGAACAGAAAGATGCGTACCAAGTTAAACATACTCCCAGTAGAACTGAAGAGCAAAAGCCAAGCTCAAATACAACAGAGGGTGAAACAAAAGCAAAACAAAATGAAGGAATATACTGACAAGAAAATGAGAGCTAAAGTACCAACATTCAACGTGGGGGACACTGTTCGTGTTCGCAGACCGGATCACGTTTCCAAAGGATCTTCCAGATTCACAGAACCACGTACTGTAATGAAGAAAGTTGGACCAAATACTTTCTTACTGAGTGATGGGCGCAAGTGGAATGCTTCAAAACTTGCACTCTTCCCAAAACAAATCTTACGTGCTGCAGAACAAAATGATGATACTGTACTCGATACATATGCACTGCCAGGAAATACTGATGAACCGCTTGCTGTGTTGAGAAGAAGTCAAAGAGATAGAAATGCACCAAGCTGGTTGTCAGGTTTTGTAAGTTAGAGTGAAAAAAGTGTAAACTATTCCTGTTCATACTGTTCTGTAAGACAAGTAAATTTACTACTGTTCATACTGTAATGCAAAGGGTTAAAAGGGTAAACTTTCATATTACTGTTGGCTTACAGAAATAATTATTTGATTACTTTGATTTTCTGCTGTCAGGTTACTGTACAAAATTACATGTAAGTAATTGTTTCAGGAAAAGGGAAATGTTGTGTCCTGCAATTGCATAAGACTGACAGCAGGGGAACCTCCGAGTAGGGAGAGAACAGGATGTGGAGAGGAGGAGAAGAAGAGTTGGAAGAAGTTGAATACATAAGCTGTGTCTCAATTCAGGGGCTGCATCCTCATGAGGACCCAGCCTAGCTGGGCCGAGTAGGCCACGCACTCACAAGACCGGGTGGGCTGAGCGAAACTGCTGAAATGGGACGGTCTAGCCTTCAGGTTTGCCGGCCTTGAAGTGGGTGGGGCGTTCTCTTGAAGTGGGTGGGAAGTTCTTGTGTGCCGCTTGGTGTGTGTGGAAAGAGAAGGGACGCCGCTAAAATATATTAGTTAGCTGAATACATGTATATATATTAGTGTTTCTGAGTTTACTGTTTGTTAAGAACTGATTACAAATCAGCTTATAAGGGGCGATCTGTTAAAACCCAGAGTGGACCTACAAAATGCAAGTTGTCCAGTAGCTCAGCTGGTAAATCAACTTGCGATTGGTGCAGAGATACTTTTCTCGAAGCTGGTTCGAATCTCACTCGGTACGGTTAAAACTTATTTTACGTTTGTCTTTTATTGGATAAAAAAATGAGGACTGAGATTAAAAGGAAGGAGTTTGTGAAACTCCTTCTTTTTTTATCCAATAAAAGACAAACGTAAAATAATTTTTAACCGTACCGAGTGAGATTCGAACCAGCTTCGAGAAAAGTATCTCTGCACCAATCGCAGGTTGATTTACCAACTAAGCTACTGGACAACTTGCATTTTGCAGGTCCACTCTGGGTTTTAACAGATCACCCCTTATAAGCTGCTTTGTTATCAGTTCTTCAAAAACAGTAAACTCAGAAACACTAATATACTGTATATTCAGCTAACACATTTTTTTTTGTCGTTTCTGTAGTTAAATTTTAATGAGATATATTCGAGCTGAGGTTGTTTGAGATGACTAAATAAAGGTTGAATGAATATTCGCGCTGAGGTTGTTGTTAAAACGAGCTGATGACTCAACAACAGGCAGCGGCTGCACGCAGAAAGTCCCCCCACCCCCCCGCGAAATCTCTGCTGGCGCTATGAATTCTGGGATAGCCTCCGTCTTGAAGGATTCACGAATGCATCCTTCGATTTCGGCAGGAAGTAGGCCGCATTCCTCGGCCGCATGAGGAGGAGTCTTCGAATTGGGACAGTCCTCCGCGCGGGGCAATGACGTATGCGGCCGACAAATGCGCACTCATGAGGATGCAGCCCCTGAATTGAGACACAGCCATTGTTCCCATGTGACGTCACATCTGTGTTACTTCCGGGTGGACCCTCATTTCGAAAGGCGGCGCGCTGCCTCTCGACATGAGGCTGACAGCGCAGTCTATGGATGTTCATTTTTCACGTTGTTTTTTTTTTTTGTTAATTTCTAATTAATTGCAATGGTTACTTCGTGTTGTGTCAGTGGGTGTTCCAGTCGGGTAGACGTTTGGGCAACGCGCAGGTTTCACTCAAAAAAAAAAAGTAAACATGAAGGATTTATCTCATCGTAGAAGCTCACAGCTGAGCAGCCTGCAGCCCCAACTCTGCTTGGATCTGCTCTGAAGACATCTGCTTTTGGCCGGTAAACAAAATATTCTACATAAATCATTTTGTGAAACAATGTTAGAGTACAACTGTCTGTGTGTTAGAGCTGTTTTTTTATTTTTTTTATTAGCAATACCGTCTTGCATGCTGTGGTTAGCTTAGCATCTCGCTAACGCAACAATGGCCTCTTCACGGTCCAGCCGGTCTACCGGGACCGGCGGGGGAGACCGCCCCAGTGGGAGAAGGAGGACGGGAGCCAAGTCGTGCGGGCGACGCGTCGGTCCCATGGGATGTGCCCCCGCAACTGCGACGGTTCCACGCCGTCTGACCTGAGCTCGACGGACCCTCGGCTCCAGTGCTAACAACATGCTAACTTCCAACACGGTAACACTCAAAAGTGCTGGTTCTGGTCCGTGTTCAGCTTGGACTGTTTGTGCTGGCTGTGTGTTATTTTAGTTAAACCTTTATTTAGCTGGTTAGATATGATTGAGACAGTTTACACATCTTTTTTGGATTTAAAGCTGTGAAGCCGGTGTGCGCTCCTTGTAGTAATTAAATAATTAATGATATCAGAGTAACTTGTGACTAGTTGTCCGATTCGTCTGCCATGATTTCTTTCTCAAACTCATTTAACTCCGACCACTGCCATTTTCTCTTGTTCCTTGGTGAAGCTGTGGTAGCTCGTGTTTTTGTCCGTATAATTTGCTCTGGTTGTTCGTGTCTGAGCTCGACGGACCCTCCGCTCCAGTGCTAACTCTATGCTAACCTCCAACACGGTAACACTCAAAAGTGCTGGTTCTGGTCCGTGTTCAGCTTGGACTGTTTGTGCTGGCTGTGTGTTATTTTAGTTCAACCTTTTTTTAGCTGGTTAGATATGATTGAGACAGTTTACACATCTTTTTTGGATTTAAAGCTGTGAAGCCGGTGTGCGCTCCTTGTAGTAATTAAATAATTAATGATATCGGAGTAACTACTTTGTGACAAGTTGTCTGATTCGTCTGCCATGATTTCTTTCTCAAACTCATTTAACTCCGACCATTTTGCTCTTGTTCCTTGGTGAAGCTGTGGTAGCTCGTGTTTTTGCTCTGGTTGTTCGCGTCTGCTTGTTCGCCATCTTGCCTTTCATCTTGCCTTTCTGCCTTTAGATATGGTGCAAAACCGGTATTGCGCAATACTGGGGGCGTGTCTGGGAACTATGTATAAAGCATGGTGTTATGAAGTGAGCTCCGTCTGCAGTACTCTGATTCTACACCTACGTATTAGCAACGCCACAACAGTGATTGATGCAAATTTTTTTCCTGTAATAAAAGATGGCGAATATTATAATGAAGAGCAGTTTAATGACATCAATATATCAAATGGAGTTCTCTCTATTATTCACTTTAATAGCAGAAGTATAAATGCAAACATATCCAAAATAACAGATTACTTAAAACAGTTAAATAGAACTTTTACGATAATAGCGCTGTCAGAGACATGGCTCAATGATGATAACACAAGTAATATTCACATCGAGGGGTATGAATTATATCATATGAACAGAAATAATAAAAGAGGTGGTGGAGTCGCTCTATTTGTCAATAATGAAATAAAATGTAAATTAAATAGTGAAATGTCAATAATAGTTGATAATATTATGGAAATGATAACAATAGAAATAATAAACAAAAACGATAAAAACATAATAATAAGTTGTGTATATAGATCACCAGGAGCAAATATAGAAATATTCACGGATAAAATCTTGGAGCTAATGGAGAAGAGTTTTAATAAAAATGTTTTTTTGTGTGGAGACTTTAACATTGATATGGGAAATAAAACAGATTCAAATAACATAAGCACATTTATAAACTCAATGTACAGTTTAAATATGTATCCATTGATATCAAAGCCAACAAGAATTACAACTCATAGTGCCACAATAATTGATAATATTTTCACAAATATAACAAATGGGGACGTGATAGGTGGTATCTTAACGACCGACTTAAGTGATCATTTACCAGTTTTCACAATCTATAAAAATGATCAAAGCATCACAAAAGCAGTTACAACGAAGAAAAAGATCATAAACACGTCAAAAAAAGTTTTGGAAAAATTAAAAGAGGATCTAGATAAACAAGACTGGAATGAAGTGTATGTTGATGATGCGAACAGAGCATATGATGAGTTTATGAATATCTTGGAAGCTCTGTATGAAAAGAATTGTGTGCAAACAAATTACACAAAGAGAAATACGGTTGATCAACCATGGATGACAAAAGGGTTGAGAAATGCTTGTAAAAAAAGAATTATTTGTATTCATGTTTCTTGAAATTGCGAAGTCAGAGCGCTGAAGAAAAATATAAAAAGTATAAAAATAAATTAGTAGGGATTATAAGGAAACATAAGAAAGAATATTATAGTAAATTATTAGATAAAAGTAATGGTGATATGAAAGCAACATGGCGAGTAATGAATAGTGTCCTGAAGAATCATAAAACAAAAACTGGTATTTCAAAATATTTTGTAAAAGACAACGATGAAATTCATGATGAAAATGAAATTGTAAATGGATTTAATCAATATTTTGTGAATGTTGGATCAAGCCTTGCAGCTAAAATACCAAAAGTAGATAATAATGTGATCCATTCAATTACAGGTTGTGCAAATAGTATTTTTCTAAATGGAACTAACAAAGAGGAAATAATGAATGTAGTAAAAAATCTTACAGACAAGAGATCAAAAGACTGGGTGGACATGGATATGATGTTTGTAAAGGACATAATGAGCCATGTTATTGAGCCGTTTACATACATATGTAATTTATCATTTTCAACAGGAATATTTCCAGATAATATGAAAGTAGCTAAGGTAGTTCCTCTTTTTAAAAATGGTGATAAATGTGTGTTCAACAATTATAGACCTATATCCTTGTTACCACAGTTTTCAAAAATTCTTGAAAAACTATTTGTAAACAGACTAGATCAATTTATAGATAAACAAAATATTCTAAGCAACAGTCAGTATGGGTTTAGAGCAAAAAACTCTACATCAATGGCTCTCATGGAATTAATGGAACAAATAACTACTGCTGTCGATCAAAAACAATATTGTATCAGTATTTTTGTTGATTTAAAAAAAGCATTCGATACTATTGATCACACCATTCTCCTTGAAAAACTGAACAAATATGGTATTAGAGGACCAGCATTACAGTGGGTATCTAGCTACTTGAAAGATAGGAAACAATTTGTACAAATAAATGATGTAAGATCTGACCTCTGTAATATCACATGTGGAGTTCCCCAAGGCTCTGTACTTGGACCAAAGCTATTTATTTTATATGTGAATGACTTGGTAAATGTGTCAGGACTCCTTAAATGTGTACTTTTTGCTGATGATACCACATTTTTCTGTTTAGGTGAAGATATAGAACAAATGTTGGAATTGATAAAGACAGAATTTGTCAAGATACAAACTTGGTTTAAAATAAATAAATTATCATTAAATCTAGAAAAAACTAATTACATGATATTCAGTAATAAAAAGAAAACTGTTGATGTTCCACTCAAAATTGAGGGTGTTGAGATTTGTAGAGTGAGTGAGGTGAAGTTTTTGGGTGTTATCATTGATGACAAACTGACATGGAAACAACACATAAATTCTGTAAGAATAAAAATAGCTAAATCGATTGCAGTACTGTACAAAGTCAGAGACCTATTGAATGATAAAGCTCTGTATTTGTTGTATAACACAATCATTGTTCCACACTTAATCTATTGTATTGATGTTTGGGGGAATGCGTGTAAAACAATCACAAAGCCTATTTTTGTATTACAGAAAAGAGCTGTAAGAATTATCACTAGAAAACATTACTGTCATCCATCTAGTACATTATTTTATCAACTGAAGTTATTGAAGTTCCATGATTTGGTAGACTATAATATTTTATCAGTTATGTATAGGGCTCAGAATAACGCATTACCTTTAAATATCCAAATGCATTTTGTTAAAAGACAAAGTTGTTATAATCTTAAGGGGACAGAGTTGTTTGTAAAACCACAATTCAGAACTAGTTTGAAGGGACGTTCTACCTCAATCCAGGGAATTAGATTATGGAATGGCTTGGAGAATGTAGTTAAAAATGCCAAGTCAATGTTTACATTTAAGAAAATGATCAAAACGAATGTGTTAAAAAAAAATGAAATAGCGTAATGTGTATTGTATTAGTTAGAAAATTAGAAAGAGTTAGTCATTTTGTACTGTTGGTTGAAGATTATTATTGTTTAATCTGATTGTTGGAAAAAAGGGGCAGATATAATAAGATTTATTCTTCTTTCTGCTACCTTTCATTTTTTTATATTTTGTACATTATCATTTATGGGATTGTCTTGTATTGTTTCTTTTGTAAAAAAATGAACAAATTTAATAAACATAAACATAAACATAAATATATATATATATATATATATATTAAAAAAAAAATATTTTTTAATATTTAACTCCAGTTAAGTACCTAATTTGTAGAGCTGTTGGAGTTGGCAGCTTGGGCCTGTGTAGACACCCTGAAGGGGATGAGACCCTAGAAGTTTGTTTAACGTTGCCACAGTCGGTGTGTGTTGGTGAGAGAGGTGCAGCTGGTTAGTTATAAAAAGACCAAAGAGACGAGTGATGAGAGACTGAGAGGAGAAATCAAATGAGAGAAAAAACAGACAAAACAGGATTTGTTCTATAATTTAGTTTCTAAAGAGATTGTTAATGCCACAAGAGGGAGCCATGAACCTAATGATGAAGACCTGTGGCCTTCTCCTGTGTGTGTGCTGCATAAACAAAGAATTAAGAAGCAGTCAGATCACCGTCTTGTCTTTTTTAGTTTAGAGTATCATGAATATAAAAATTTCTGTGTGTATCCTGATTTAAATATTGTTTCCTACCATCACAGAATGAAGCAGCTGTTTCCAGCTGTAGCCTGATGAAGCCCATCTTGTATTCTGTTTGCTGAAGATTAAATGTTTGGACCAAAGCTGTGTTTCTTTTAAGGAGGTGCTACAGCATTCAGAGGTCGATTTGGTTCAAGTGCCAGCGGTTGTGGATTTCAGGGAAACCTTTCACAGCTCAGGAGAGTTCAATACAAAATCCAGCTGAGCTCCTCCGGGAGAGTTAAAGGGGACCACACATGCAAAATTCACTTTTTAATGTTTTTTTACTCAACTTTGGGTATTTACTTCATAAAAAAACAGTCCTTGTGCCAAAAAAATGCACCCAGTGGTTTATTTACTCTAAGTAGATTTATTTGTCTGTGATTAAAAACGCTTCGTTTCACACTTCCTGCGGTTTGTGACGTCACAAACCGTAGCCAATCACCTCAAACCTGAGTCCAGCCCCTCACCTAGCAACCCCTGGTGATGCTCCACCCACTTGAGTATAAAAGATGTCACGGTTGCCTAGCGGTTTAGGAGCTGACCTGGCGGTCATTTATTCATTTATTTAGCCCCCGGGGGGCTAGGGGTTTGCCCTGCTCCAGCCATGCAGCACATCTCGAGTAAAACCAGAATGTTTTATTACCTTGTTTGAATGAACTCTGTCTCGTTGAAACTGTGCACACACACTCTCGCGGTTTGGACTTGTTTCTTATATGATGAAGGACTACTATTGCACAACTGTCAGTTTGGTTGAGCGGTTACGACACTTGAGCGGCACGCAGGAGACCAGAGATCGCATCCTGTCAACGGCATCTTTTCCCCCTTTTTATTTAAAGCCTTTTGTTTCGGAGAAATCGGGGTGAAACTAGATATATACATCGACATAATAATACTTTATAATTGTTATTTTTACGTTTTAGTTCAATTTTTAGTGTAATATCGCTCCCAACGCGCAGCCGGCAGAAAACTGTGCACACACACACACTTACTCGCGGGACGACAGTCTGTACCATCAAGCACCACTGATCGATATATTTTCAGATTAGCAACTTATTTATTTTAAGAATACCTTTCACTTCATCAAAATCTAATCAAAACTTCAGCGTTCTAAATGTAGGTGGTTGTGATTGTTTCTTATACGATGAAAGACTGCTTTTTGCATAACTGCCCGGTTGGTCTAGAGGTAGTGAATTGGACTCGTTATCCGAAGGACACGGGTTCGCTTCCCGGTCGCGGCATCTTTTTTTTTTTTTTNGCAGCGATGAGCATCGCAGCACGATGATCTGCTGCGACTCTGCGAGGGCCGTAAAGTTTATCGTCTGAGGAAACTGATCTGCGTATGACTGAAGCGGCTCTGACAAATATGATGATAAGGGAGTCAGGGGGGGGCCTCGGTAATGGAGACTTGTTTTTCACGTGCGACTGATTAAGAAGTGGCTAAGTGTCTGCAGAGACTCCCCCGTGCACCGTGCAGCTCAGGCAGAGTTTAGTAGGAGTCCCAGCACGACTTCCTTTAGTGCCCACTCATTTACATCGTACTTACCCTCGACAGAAGCAGCTAGAGGAACTGCAATGAGCCGAATGACTGATCGCATTTGACGAAGGAGCTAAAACTGACTTATTAAAGGTAAAACAAGCAGAACAGAGGTTAACATGAGCAGAACTCAAGCTTAGAGCAGCTAAACAGTAGCTAAAATGAGTAAAAAATGATGTTAAAATTAGTCAAACAGTAGCTACATTTAGCAGCTCTTAGATCTTCCACCTGCTAAGCCCAGAATAATTCAAAAAAGGGATTTGAAACGTTTCTGTGAACAGTCATTCCTCTGGGATCTATCCCACTTTGATTGGCAACGTATTCTATTAATCAACGACGTGAACACCGCTTGGAATTATTTTCATGACTGTTTCATTTTCTTTGTAAACAAACACGCTCCTTTCCGGCAGTTCAGGATAAAGGGCCGTGACAGCCCCTGGTTTACTCCTGAACTAGCTGACCTCCTGCAGAGATCATCTCTGGGCCGCAGCAAGAAAATGACACTCAGACACTGATTGGTTGAATTTTCGGAAGTGGAGGAATAAATGCACATCTGCCATCAAAGCCGCAAAACGTAACTACTTCTTATCTCAGACCTCCAAAAATCTAAACGATCCTAAAAAATTCTGGAAAACCATCAAATCTCTCTCAGGCACCCCCCAATCATCTGACCTCCCATCACAATTTCTTGTTGACTCTGTTCCTGTGTCAAATAAGCACGAGATCCTGAACTGTTTCAACAAACATTTTGTTGCTTCTAGTTCATTATTTGACACAGTTACAAACGGAAAATCAGCCACTTCATCTAATAATCAAACTTCTACAAATCAAATCCCTCATACAAGTCAACCATCAGTTAATCACATCTTCTCTTTTTCTCCGTTCTCAGTCAGTGAGGTAATTAAACTGTTAAATGATCTCGATCCTAAAAAATCTGCAGGTCCAGATGAACTTCCACCTTATTTCTTAAGGCTGGCTGCTCATATCATCACAGTCCCTGTGACTCACATCTTTAATCTGTCCATAAGCCAAAACACCATTCCGGATGCTTGGAAAACAGCCTTTGTTCTTCCTTTGCTGAAGGGAGGTGATCCCACCTCACTGAACAATTATCGACCGATCTCTAAACTCTGCATTTTAGCCAAGGTTCTAGAAAAACTGATAAACTCTCAGATCAAAAATTATCTGGACTCATTTAACATCTTACCTCTCCATCAATCTGGTTTCAGGAAAAAACACAGCACAACAACTGCTTCTCTGAAGGTTCTTAATGACGTTGTTGAAGCATTGGATGCTAAGGATTATTGTGCTGCACTTTTCTTAGATCTGTCTAAAGCTTTTGACACTGTGGACCATAACATCTTGTGTCATAAGCTCTCAGAAATCGGTTTCTCTGATCACACCATGGGTTGGTTTTCTAATTATCTTTCCAATCGGAGGCAATGTGTTCAACATAACGGTACTTCTTCCAGTTATTTAACAGTTAAAAATGGTGTACCACAAGGCTCAGTCTTAGGACCAACCCTCTTTACAATCTACATAGCTAATGTAGGTCAGAGCATCCCTGATGCATCCTTACATTTCTATGCTGATGATACAGTTGTTTATTGCCGAGCTAAAACAGTAGCTAAGGCTTTCCAGTTACTGCAATCCGCTTTTGACATCATCCAGTCAGATTTGTTCCGTCTCAAACTTGTCCTAAATGCTGATAAAACAAAAGGGATGTTTTTTTCAAGTAGGAAGTCGGTCCCAGCAGATCTTCCTCTGATTTTATCATCAAATGGTGTCCCTATTGAGTTTGTTGATTCACTATAAATATTTGGGTATCCTGGTCGATTCACATCTCTCTTTTAAACTCCACGTGGAAAACCTAGTGAAGAAACTGAAAGTTAAACTGGGTTTCTTTTTCAGAAACAGATCATGTCTAACACTGAATGCTAGGAAACGCCTTGCATCTGTGACTTTCCTGCCCTCCATTGATTACGGTGACATTCTCTACATGAATGCTCCTACAAGTACCCTGCAGATGTTGGATGTTGTCTATCATGGTGCACTAAGATTCATAACTGGTTGTGATTATCATACCCACCACTGCACCCTGTATTCACTGGTTAATTGGACATCATTAACCTCACGCAGACTCTTCCACTGGTACATTTTCATCTTTAAATCACTTCTTGGTCTGCTGCCCTCATACATCTCCTCCTACATGTCTTTGCGTGAGTGCAGCTACAGTGTGCGCTCTCAGGACATGATTACCTGCAGTGTTCCGTCAGTGAGGACTGAACTTGGAAAAAGGGCCTTCTCCTACTCTGCTCCTGCTTCATGGATTATCTTACAAAAAGACTTAAAGCTCTCAGCCTTGACCTCTCTGGTTTTAAGAATCTGTTGGAATCCTGGCAAAAACCAATGCTGATATGTTCTTGTTTTTGATTTTATACATCTATCTTATGATATTTTGCTAGTTTTTCATACTTTGTTAAAAAAAAAATCTGTATTTCTCTCTTATGTTTTTCCATTGTTTATTGTTTAAGGAAATTCTACCATTGCTGTTCATCATTCGTTAGTTTGTAGCAGGTCGCTCTTGTAAATGAGTCCACGAGGCTCAATGAGATTTACCTGACTAAATAAAGGTTGAATGAAAAGCAGAACAAATTCCACAATAAGCAAAACAAGAGCTAAATCCAGCAAAACATGTGCCAAAGGTAAAAAAAGCATTAGTAAAAATAGTAACACGATTTGCAAAACATGCTAAAGCTAAAATTAGCAATAAAGATGCTAAAGCTAAAATTAGCAATAAAGATGCTAAAGCTACAAAGAGGATTTTATGAGGATAAGGCATTCTCTCAATAAGATCACCTGTACAAAGGGTAGATGAAATAATTAATTAAAGTTAAAATTAACAAAAAGTTGCTAAGATTAGCTAAATAGTGGTTAGGGCGTTTGACTTGGGACCCGAAGGACGCGGGTTCGCGTCCCGGCCACTACACACCTTGGGGTGTCTATGAGTGCACACCTATTTCTCCAGCTCCCCGAGCGCCTTCTATGGCTGCTCACTGCACCACCTGGTAGGTGGTTGGGTTAAATGCAGAGACGAATTTCGTCTGTGTATGGGAAACATACGCAGATGACAAGATTAGACAATTATTATTATTATTATTATTATTATTATAAGTTCTAAAATCAGTAAACCTAATTTAAAATTAAAGCTAAAATTAGCAATAAAGATGCTAAAGCTACAAAGAGGATTTTACGAGAATAAGGCCTCGTCTCAATAAGATCACCTGTACAAAGATAAAATAAATAGTTAAAATGATCAAAAAGTAGCTAAATTAGCAAAATAAGCTCTAAAATCAGTAAACCTAATCTAAAACTAAAGCTAAAACTAGCAAATTTGTAGCTAAAATTGGTAAAACAATTGCTAAAGCTAAGGCATTATTTATGAATAGCAAAATAAGTGCTAAAGCTAAAATTAGCAACTTTGTAGATAAAAGCCAAAAGAAGCAGAATGATAGCTAAAAGCCAAACATAGCATGAAAAGACAAAAATAAAACCAAAATACTAAAGCAATTTTCAAGCATAACAATGTTTTTGGAAAACTTTTAGACAGTAGCGAAAATCAACAAACTATGTCTGAAATGAGCAGCAAAAGGCTAAATTAGCATAAGAAGACAAAGATAGAGCCAGTGTGGGAAAACATTTCAAAGAGCACAATGCGTTTGAAAGAATGAAAGAACAGTAGCTAAAATTAACTAAATATAAAACTGAAATGAGCTAAATGAAGAGGATACAGTAATGGTTGTTAAATATGTAAAATGGTAGCTAAAAGCTAAATGTTGCATACAAGGATTAAAACTGAGCCAGTATAGTGAAGCAGTTTCAGAGAGAAAACTGTTTTCAGATAAACTAAATAATACTTGCTATGCATCTTTATGAAGAATTGTATTTAAAATAAATATTTTTAAATAAATATTTTGAGTGGGAGGCCGCAGGACACGCCCTCCATCGACCCCCCCCCCCCATCTTGAAGTGGGTTGACTCCAAATGGTAATCAGTTGTCGCTGTCCATCAACATTTTCATTCAACCTTTATTTAGGCAGGTTAATCTCATTGAGCCTCGAGTACTCATTTACAAGAGAAACCTGTCTACAAACTAATGAATGATGACAACAGCAACAGTACCGTATATTTTCCTTGAACAATCAACAATAGACAATCATAAGAGAGAAATACAGTTTTTACAAAGTATCAAAGTAGCAAAACAGACAGATTATAAGGCAGATGTAGAAAATCAAAAACAGGAACATGTCTGCAATGGTTTTTGCCAGGATTCCAACGGATTCTTAAAACCATTTAGAGAAGTCAAGGCCGAGAGCTTCAGATCTTTTTGTAAGATATTCCATGAAGCAGGAGCAGAGTAGGAGAAGGCCCTTTTGCCAAGCTCAGTCCTCACTGACGGAACACTAATCATGTCCTGAGAGTGCACGCTGTAGCTGCACTCACGCAAAGACATGTAGGAGGAGATGTATGAAGGCAGCAGACCAAGAAAATTAACTTTTTAATTCAAATTTTGTGCAGTTAGCTCTCCACGTTTTGGAATGACTCTCAGCTACTACCACAACAAATTTCAGCACACTAAAATAGCCATTTTTGTGTTCTCTATCATCAGTTGGCTCTGGCGGCCATCTTGAAGCAGGTTGGCTCCAAAAGTTAACATCAGCGGTTATTTCCTGGAGGTTTGACTGAAGTCCATCCAGTGGTTCAGGAGATATTTTGGCGGCAGGTGAGAACGACGGTGTTAAAGCTGTGAGTTTATTTATCGCTGCTTTCTCATTCAACCAGAAGAGGCCGGTGCGTTCACTTACAGGAGACATTCGGCTGATTCCACACTTCCATTTACGAGCCCGACCATGAGAATATAAAGAAAAGCTTTAAAAAAGTGAAAGAAAAGCTTCTCTGCTCCTTTAATTTCCCAGCCTGAAGCCATATACACATAAACCTGATATTAGCGGTAAATTGAATATATTGTGTTAGATGTGCAGTAAATGTTTATGTCCTGCACATGAAAGGGTCCAAATGAGAGAAATGTTAGTGCTAAGAGCTGTCAGCTTCAGCAGACGAGAATTGATTATAGATGTAATTTCCATCATTGACAGCAGGGGGCAGGATCCATTCATTGATTGCACCTCCATTATGTGGAGGGCCTGTGATTGAGCTCTGGAGGCCATTAACACACAGCTGAGGAGAACAATGTTCAGCCTGGTGACTCCATTGAGTTAGTTCAGCTGCTTTCAAAGAGCTGCAAAGACTTCTCAGTTCAGGAATTTTGAGATGCACCTTAAAAAAATAAAATTAAATGAATCGCTTCGGTTTATTTATCTTCAAAAGGGGGGAAATGATCCGGGGCCCATTTGCACCTGTATCTAAACAAACCCTGCGAGGGAACCTGAACAGCTGTGAGAGAGACGAGCCTCTCTGTGATACCAGAGAGATCAAACGCTCTGATAGCGTAGCATCCCTTCCTGTCTGTCACACCCTCGGGCTGAACGTCAGCCGAACGCCTCGCTAACGTTCTCGTGACAAAGTTAAAACGTCTCCATTAATCTCTGACAACACTGCTGCAGCTGCTCATCCGTCCTCCAGTTTTTGCCGTACACATCCACCCTGATGGTGTTCCTGCAGGAGGATTTCTTCAGCTGAAAAATCAGCTGAATAACAGCTGAAGGATTCCTTCCTGGTTGTTTGACGAGTGAACTTTGACCTTACGTTGCGTAATGAAGGGAGAACGCTGACTCGGCTTTCCTATTTTTTTTCTGTACATGTACCTGTCATTTTTGCATATTTGGTGCTATTTTAGCTCTTCATATTTCAAAATATTCTGCTCATTCAGGAGATGGGTGATGGCTTTTGTATATTTTATATTCAGCTACTGTTATTTACATTTGTTTTACTCATATAATACATGAGATCTCTTTATTCCTTTTAAACATAGCTCTCTTTATCTTCAGCTTACTTCTTCCATTTTTGTTTTCTTTAGCTACTTTTAGCTTCTATTCTACACGTTTAAGATTTTACCTAGCATTTTATTATATTTAGCTTTTAGGTAAAACCTTTTGCTACTTTTGGCTAGTCATTTTATATTTTTACATATCTTTTTCATACTTTAACATTTATAGCTAACTTTTAGATAATATTAGGCTGCTTCAGTTTGCTACATTTAGGTATCCTTTTTGTATTACAATATCTAAGTACCGTATTTTCCGGTGTATAGGTCGCACCTTTTTATGGTTTTTTCAAGGCCTGCGACCTATACACAGGTGCGACCTATATATGGCTTGTTATCACTTTCGGTGAAACAAATTTTTAAATCCAGCTCATTTCACAATTACGTTCATTTATTAAGGAAAAGTTCAGCTCAGACATATATTTGCTATAATTTTTATCAAACAAATAATTGTTTTTAAGTGTTAATCTTCTTAAAAGCCTTGCTGTGCGCTCCTGTGGCAGACATTTGCAGCAGAGCTAAACGTAGGTGCGACCTATACACCAGTGCGACCTATCTAGGGATTTTTCCAATCTATTGGTGATAATTGGACAATGCGACCTATACACAGGTGCGACCTATACACCAGAAAATACTGTATGTTTTTGGCTACAAATAGCTTTTAGTTAGCTTGTTTTGACACTCTCCTTTTAGTTAAAGCTTTGCTCCTTTTAGTTGTTTTGCCCCTTTTAGCTTTTAGCTAGTGCTTTGCTACTTTTAGTTGTTTTTCTTACTTATAGCTACTGTTTTGTTTCTTTTGACTTTCTGCTAGTTTTGCTACTTTTAGCTACTGTTTTGCTAATTTTGCCTTTAAGCTAGTTTGCTACTTTGTTTGTTCAGCACTTTGGTTTGGACTTGTTCCTGTTTAAAGTGCTTTATAAATAAAATGGTATGGTATGGTAAGATGTAAACCCTCACATGTACGACCATCATGGTCAGGGATGGTCAGGGGTTGAAATTCAGCCCGGGAGCTTGCTTTAGAGAGGCCTTTGATCCGATCGCACGACAGATGCACGTGGAACCATAATTTTTATCATGAATACTTCATTTCCTACATCCCAGCCAGCATGCACAGGTGGGCCCCATATGGTATACATATGTGCAAAAAACATGGGTCCCAAAAGGTTTTGTCCACGGTTTCCATGGTGGCCCCACATGGGTTTGCCCATATAGATTTTAATGGGCCCTGACTGGGTTTTCAGTGGGACCCACATGTTTAACTTAAATGAGACCCATGTAAAACCCATGTGTGTGCCGTGAAGAATACAATCTACCTGGGACTAAACTGGGTCCCTACTGGGCTAAAAATATGGGTAATAAGTGGGTTCGTCCACAGTTTCCATGGTGGCCCCACATGGGTTTGCCCAGATAGACTTTAATGGGCCCTGACTGGGCTTTCAGTGGTTCCCAGATGGTTAACTTATATGAGACCCATGTAAAACCCATGTGTGTGCCTTGAAGAATATCTACCTGGGACTAAACTGGGTCCCAACTGGGCTAAAAATATGGGTAATAAGTGGGTTTGTCCACAGTTTCCATGGTGGCCCCACATGGGTTTGCCCAGATAGACTTTAATGGGCCCTGACTGGGCTTTCAGTGGTTCCCAGATGGTTAACTTATATGAGGCCCATGTAAAACCCATGTGTGTGCCTTGAAGAATATCTACCTGGGACTAAACTGGGTCCCAACTGGGCTAAAAATATGGGTAATAAGTGGGTTTGTCCACGGTTTCCATGGTGGCCCCACATGGGTTTGCCCATACATTTTTAAGGCACTGACTAGGTTTTCAGTGGGACCCAGATGGTTAACTTACATGAGGCCCATTAAAGACCCACGTGTGTTCTTACCAGCATAATTTACATATCGGATTTTCCGATGCAACCTGCCGATATTTCTGATCCATGAAGTATGTCAGAGAGCACACATATTGCACCTTACTCTGTGACTTCTGTCTTAACATTGTGTGAGTTACACCCATAGAAGTCACTCTGGGCCTCACAACAAGTAATACCCAAACTTTAACAAGAGGCACTTCTGTAACACAGATGTCCTTCTGACTCATGGTGCAGCCCAGAACACTAAAATACTGCTAAAGAGAGTCAGAGTCAGAGAGAATTTATTGTCATTTGCACCGCATGTAGTACATGTGTTGAAAACGAGATTATGTACACAGGGTCCCAGTTACATCCAACAACAAATGCAAGAGAAATACAATAATAACATCTAGGATTAACTAAGAGAGACATCACATCAGCTAGTAATACACTAAGCCCTAATGTAGTAGAAAAACATCATTATAAACAGCAGCACGAACATGAGCAGATGGTCACAGATGAACGCAGCAACAAGAAACAGATCAGTACAGTATCAGTATGATGTGACATTTTGCAGTGTTTATTCTTATTATTTATTTATTCATGAGTCTGACAGCCTCAGGGTAGAAGCTGTTTCTCAGTCTAGTGGTTCTACATTTGATGCTCCTCAACCTCCGTCCCGAGGGGAGTGGTGCAAAGAGTGAGTGTGCTGGGTGAGTGAGGTCTTTCATGATGCAGGTGGCTCTTTTTCTGCATCTGGAGGTGTAAATGTCTGTGATGGTGGGGAGACTGACTCCCACAGACTTCTGTGCAGCCTTCACCACTCTCTGCAGAGCTTTTCTCTCTGCAACTGTGCAGCCTCCATGCCACACGTTGATGCTGGAGCACAGGACGCTCTCCACTGCACACCTGTAGAACGAGGTGAGGACTGGGCTTCTCAGACCGGCTCGTCTCAGCCGTCTGAGGAAGTAGAGTCTCTGATGACCTTTCTTGATCAGGCTGGTGGTGTTGTTGGTCCAGCTGAGGTTATCATTCAAGTGTACACCCAGGTATTTGTAGCTGGAGACCACCTCCACCGCAGATCCACCTATATACAGTGGGGTGTGGGTGTGTTTGTTCCTTCTGAAGTCCACAATCATCTCCTTCGTCTTCTTCACATTCATGTGAAGGTTGTTCTCTTTGCACCAGCTCTCCAGATGTTCCACCTCCTGTCTGTAGCTGGATTCATCATTATCTGTGATGCATCCCACCACAGCTGTATCATCTGCAAACTTAACAATATGACAGCCTGGATGTGTGGCTGTACAATCATATGTGAGCAGAGTGAACAGAAGAGGGCTCAGCACACATCCCTGAGGAGAGCCAGTGCTGAGGGTGATGGTGGAGGAGGAGAAGTTGTGGATCTTCACGGACTGTGGTCTGTCTGTTAAGAAGTCTAAGACCCAGTTACAAATAGAGGGGCTTAGTCCAAGTGTGGATAGTTTGTCTATCAGAGTTTGGGGGATCATGGTGTTGAAGGCAGATGTGAAGTCCACAAAGAGCAGACGCACGTATGAGTCCTTCTGATCCAGGTGGGTGAGAGCAGTGTGGACCACGGAGGAGATGGCGTCCTCTGTTGATCGGTTCTCACGGTATGCATATTGATGAGGGTCCTCGTTGATGTTGACGGCTGTCTTGATGTGGGACATGACCAGTTTCTCAAAACATTTAGCGACTATCGGGGTGAGGGCCACCGGTCTATAGTCATTCAGACCAGTCACTGTGGAGCTTTTTGGGACTGGGATGATGGTGGCAGTCTTCAGGCAGGTGGGAACTGACTCCAGTGCAAGTGAGGTGGTGAAGATGTCAGCCAGCACCTCACAGAGCTGGTCCGCACATTCCTTCAGAACTTTCCCTGGGATGTTGTCTGGACCCGTAGCTTTATGAGGGTTGATCCTTCTGAGACTGCCTCTCACTTCTGCTGCGGTCACTTTAAACATTATGGGAAATCAACCCAGCACTCCCCGTTTTTTAGTTTACATTTTGATTGTGGCACTATGAGTTGTATTTCTTGTTGGCTTTGATCAACAGATACAGATTTAAACTATATTTGAACACTAATATACCGCTATGCATGATGGGAAATCAACACAGTTCACTCCCCGTTTTTTAGATTTGTTTTTGATTGTGGCACTATGAGTTTTAATTCTTGTTGGTTTTGATCAACAGATACAGATTTAAACTATACATTGAATTTATAAATGTAAATTCAATGCATAGTTTAAATCTCTATCTGTTGATCCCACATTTATACCACTTGGGATGAATACAGTTAGCCCACACGGGCTTCCCATGCTGGGCACATTATACTAAAATCACATGGGTCCTATGTACTGATGCACATCAGAGTCAGAGTCAGCGAGTCTTTATTGTCATTTGCACCGCATGTAGTACATGTTATGAAATGAGATTATGTACACAGGGTCCCAGTTACATCCAACAACAAAATGTAAGAGAAAAACTGTAATAACATCTAGGATATGAACTAAGAAAAACATCCAACTAGAAATACACTAAGCCCTAGAGTAATAGAAAAACGTCATTACAAACAGCAGCACGAACATGAGTCTTTATGAGCAGATGGTCACAGATGAACAC